>JALGXP010000287.1:0-43131 GCA_023333625.1 Bothriochloa decipiens | reverse complement strand
TCATCGGCCCCCTGCACCAACGCCGGCATTTCAATGGCCAGGTGTACCAGCGACGGTCTTCCTCGCTAGCTCCGCCGTCCACCACCACCTGACGTTGTGCACGGCAACAGGGTCCAGTCACTGCTGCCTGTGCTCCTTCAGGGCTGCAGGAGCTGCGCAGCCCCCTCCACCTCTTCATCAACCTATGAAGGGGCCTGTATCAGCCCTCCCCTTCTTCACCGCATGACGACATGCACACAGAGCGGTGTTGTTCCTCCTGTTAAGTACAAGGGCCTATGTGCAACATCGGCATCTCCACTACCTGCCAACTATCGCAGTGCGTTGGCTGATCTCAATTGGCGTGCTACGATGGCGGACGAGTATAAGGCGCTCATCGACAACGACACTTGGCGCTTGGTACCTCGACCCCCTGGTGCCAATATTGTGACGGGCAA
Source organism: Bothriochloa decipiens (assembly GCA_023333625.1). Lineage (NCBI taxonomy): Eukaryota > Viridiplantae > Streptophyta > Magnoliopsida > Poales > Poaceae > Bothriochloa > Bothriochloa decipiens. Next base: position 42,697 of record JALGXP010000287.1, on the reverse strand, counting down.
GTAGATATTCAAGCGTAAGTTCCACTCTGATGGCTCCCTTGCCAGCCACAAGGCTCAGTGGGTTGTCCGTGGCTTTTCTCGGCAGCATGACAATGACTACGATGAGACCTTGAGTCCGGTTGTCAAGCCAGCCACCATCCGTGCTGTCCTCAGCATTGCAGCTTCACGGAAGTGGCTCATTCATCAGCTAGATGTGAAGAATTATTTTCTTCATGGCGACCTTGAGGAGACCATCTACTGCCAGCAGCCTCCGGCTTCGTCGACCCGTCCTAACTTGGTTTGCCTCTTGCAGAAGTCGTTGTACGGGCTCAAGCAAGCACCTCACGCGTGGCATCAGCGGTTTGCCACCTAAATCTGAAAGCATGGCTTCTCCGCAGCGAAGTCTGACACATCTCTCTTTATTTATAAAAATAGAGATGATGTTGGCTACCTGCTAATCTTTGTCGACGACATTGTCCTGACGGCATCCTCTCTTGCTCTACTATGGCGCATCACCGACCGCCTCCGCTCTGAGTTCGCCATGACCGATCTCGGCGCTCTCCACCGTCGATCTGCTAAAGCGGGCTGGCATGGCTGAATGTAATTCCACGGCAACTCCGATTGACTCTCGGTCGAAGATATCTATGGTGACGCCGTTGCTAACCCCTCAGAGTACTAGAGTCTGGCCGGCACTTTGCAGTACCTTACACTGACTCGGCCTGACCTCGCCTACGCCGTTCAGCAAGTTTGCCTCTTCATGCACGACTCTCGAGAGCCTCATCTTGCTCTGATCAAGCGCATTCTGCGTTATGTCCAGGGCACCCTCGACGCAGGTCTGCACATCGGCATCGGCAGCATGTCATCCATCACAACATACTCCGACGTTGATTGGGCTGGATGTCCAGACTCTCGGCGTCTCCTGGTCTTCAAAACGGCAGACCACGGTGTCTCGGTCTAGTGCGGAGGCGGAGTACGAGTTGTTGCTCACGCAGTCGCTGAGTGCTGCTGGTTGCACCAGTTGCTTGAGGAGCTTCATATCTCGATCCCTTCGGCGACCATTGTCTATTGCGACAATGTTAGCACAATCTACATGACTGCCAATCCGGTTCATCATCGCCGCACGAAGCATATTTAGATTGACGTTCACTTTGTTTGTGAGAAGGTGGCTTTGGGACAGTTCAGAGTGCTACATGTACCCTCAGCTCATCAATTCGCGGACATTATGACTATGGGACTGCCTGTACAACTGTTCAATGACTTTAGGTCTAGTCTTTGCATGCAGTTCCCTCCCGCGACTGCGGGCAGGTATTAAAGATATGTATAAGTCAAGTCATCTTGTATTGTATGTTGGCTATATATATGAGATCCACCCCTCCCTAATGGGTGTGAGGTGTTATTCCAATTCTCTACATAAACAGGCAGGAAGGTTTAGAGGGGCACCCAAACCTATAGAGACCTATAGTCCCCCAACACAATGAGACATCATCCGAGCCATAATCACCTCCGCTGGAGAAAAAGCACTACAGGGAGATGACAAGCTTGCACGGAGCAAGAACCAGCTCTAGCCGCATGGTAGGGAGTTGGCAAATGGAAGCCAAATGTGGAGAAGCAAAACCTCCCCCTTAAGGTCAAGAGGAATTATAAAGCGCGAGACTGCCCTTAGAGAGTAGTACATCACAGTACCTAGACGAACCGGAGGTGTTGGAACAACTGCCTTACAAAAGAATGGTAGATAGAAGACTAGAGTGACACCACCGCTGCATGTTGGAATGGCCTGGTAGAGTGAAAGGACGAGCAATGGTAAACAAGGGGGGAAGGGAACCTTAGCACCTTAGGAAGGGAACGGGTCAGCCTATGGGGAGGTGCAGTCATAGTGGTGGCAACCAGGAGTGGAGTAGCCAGTGGCACTGGTTCTGTGGTCGTTGGAGGCACTAAGATGAGGGACTAGGGGTGGGAGCTGAGGTTTCCATTCCTCTTCACCTTTTTGGCCACTTGTAGTAACTTGAACTTACATATGTACTTTTTAAGTACTACATGAAATAATTGAGTTTTGTAAAATTACACTAATAAAGATATTCTTGATTAACTAGAACTCTTGTTTGAAGATGTTAGCACAATAAGAAAGGAGGGGTAGTAGTTGGCATTTCATAAAAAGAACAGGCCTACAACTTCTTCCCTGATATTTAGGAAAGTAGCGGTAAATAAGAATAAGAGCAAAAACTGTCATTTCTTCTCCTTGGTTGCCCAAGGTGCTTGTTAGACATACATGTGTGCATGTGCATGTGTACTAGGTCTGTGCCTGGACGCCCAGTGCCGGCCAACCCCTCCTTTGGTTTAGAGTATTTAGAGGAGTTCCTCGACTGGTTATGCTCAGCCTTAGATTAACTATAGGAGTGTTGTGGTTGGCTTAGAGTGTTTAGAGGAGATCATAAGCCTCAAGAATCTCCTCACCTCTATATGTAACACGTCCTCTCTCACTCTACAATCAATCAATACACTTTTACACAAATCCTACAGTTTCAGTGCTGAATGCCACTCAGCAATCATTGCTATTTGGCTCCAGTATGTTAGTCCATGCATTCTTTATATCTTCCAGTCAAACTGCAAATAAATCTCACCACAGATATGGCTGGTGGATGAAAAATTTTCACAAAAATTGTTCCAAGCACAACAGCTGTAAGAGGACCAGAAGCTCTTAGGAAACGCAATCTTTTATTGGATTTTCCCTGCAAAGTTTTATGGTCACAAACAAGGAAAATGATCAAGGCAACTGAAATATATTTAATAAATAAAGAAAATAGAAACTTACTCTATTCTTCATAATTAGAAGAATCGCAAGAAAAGTCGATCCCATCACAAATGGAGGCCAGGAGAACTGCTTGTTAAGTTAAAGAAAGTGTGTAAATTAAATATCAGAACTAATATGATTTTTTCACAAAAAAAGCAAATATACTAATTTGAAGGAAAGTGGGCTGTAAAACATAAGTGCAGTTCACTACAGTTAAAATGAAATATGATAAATTTATTTAAGCACAACAAAATTTCAAATTTACGTTCATTAAGTAATGACACATGTGACAAAAATGACACAAAAAGTGTTCTTATTAAACAAATGCTTGAAATTGCTATTTAAATTTTAGCTTATATTTCAGCTAAATATAAACCTAGCTCCTTCTAATCCTATTTAAATACACAGACACCCAGGAGACTGAAGAATTAGAAAAACCCTTTTCAGATACTGAAATTAAAGAGGTTGTTTTCTCTATGGACAAGAATACTGCTCCAGGCCATGACCATTTTCCAATAGAATTCTATCAACACTGCTGAGAGATCATCAAAAATGATTTGGTTCACCATTTTCAAGATTTTTATAATCTGAATTTAGATATTGGGTGTTTCAACTATGGTATTATTACTCTGCTACCTAAAGTTAAAGATGCCAATAATATCAAGCAATACCTTTTTCAATATCTCAGACAAAGAGGTTTTTATGCCAAACGGTGTGAATGGATAAAACTTTGATAAGCTCTGGCACTGTTAGTGTTAAGAAGCTGTTTGGTTCCAGTGATGTAAACGGCAACGCAAATGGAATCAGATCCTAGTGCAATCGGTTTCATGGAACGAAAAACGCTAATTGTTTGTTTGGCAGTGGTAATGGATCCGAGAGGTGCCAAGCATCCGTGGCGCTTGTCGCATCTCGCGAGTGTCAAGTGCGGGACCACGGGAGAGGTATGCACGTTCCATAGGCTTGTATCAGTTTACACCGTGATTTATTATGGACAGACCAAGCCAAACGGCAATTAATGAAATCAGATCACGCTGTTAACTGATCACAGCCTAAAAGCCCCAACCAAACAGCACCTAAAGTTAATAACACTGTATTTGGGGCTAACCAAAATTTGCCACCTCAATTGTTAAAGAAGCAAACGTATACTGATTTATATCCAGTAAGGATTGAATTAAAATTTAAATTTAATTTACTCATCGAGCCTGGTCAATCGAACATCATAGTTACCTTTTTGTGCTAATATATAAGAATGTTGGTTGCAGAATAACAACAGCTTAATATTGTTTATGAGGGCTTGGGGAAAATTATGTGAGGCACTTAATAGCTAACTCTTCAAAACTGTAATATGCAGATTTGGCCTCTTTGTGGCATCCCAGTTAGTACCAGAATTATCAGCTGAGGCTGCTTTGCCTTGGTAACCTTCTTGCAGTTACTTTTCTTGCATTTGATTGGTTCGTGTGTTGCTACAAATACTTTCATATTGACAGGGATGAAATATGTACTATTGCTCAATGTTCTCAGCAATTACTCTTAATTCCTTCTTATTAATTAAACTCTGCAAATGAGTACTATTTGCAGCTTTGTTTTCAACTGAATTTGAGCTTAGGGGAAGAAATAGAGCACCAGAAGTTTGATAAATTGCATAGCTCATGTGTCCTAATTTTTTGTGTGGTTTTCGTTAAGCATATTCCTATAGATGTTGTTATGTTATTAAATAAATTATATTGTTCTTCAACTATCCTCTTTTGAAGAAAAATTACGTGGATCATGCTTCTTACTGTTACTGCATCAGTTGTCTGATATGACATTATGTTAACAAATACTCTGCTTGTTCATTGAATAATATTTGTAAAGGCATTCATATTAATTGAATGTGTGTGTGACCTTCTATGCCCCATCTTACAGTAACCGCAACTTCATATATGTAGGAATACCTCTGTTTAAAGTTTCTTTTGCCAGAGTGCGGCATTGCTATGCACAATCTTTTTTAGGCTATGGTAGAGTAAAAAATTGAGTTTAAGTAATTTTGTCCATTTGCCTGAGACTACCTTTCTCATTCCTGTTTACAGACAGTTGAATCAGCTCTGCAAATTCACCTCCCCAGCTGCTATTCATTGTTTCATATGAAGTTGATAATATGAAAAATTTGACAGCCAATGGTAAAAAATGGTATGATATGAATAACAAGTGAAAAAAAAACATCAATGTACACTAAGGCTCTTGCTGTTTCTTACTGCCAGCAAGCACAAGCACTTAGCTTAGGTTCTGAACTTTGTCATTTGCAGCAGCAAACTCAAGCAGCTATCTTAGGTTCTGATCTTTGATGTGCACGAATTCTGTACTTCTTTTAGGTTGCAAGTAATTTCCTTTATTTTATTTACCAGTTAATTTCACTTGCTTAAGCTGTATTGGTAGTTCAGTACCAGTCCATAGTATTTTTGCTTCAGCGTAAGTCCCTGGAGATATTAATTTCAAGTACCAGCCCAGAGCAATTTCAAGTCCACCAAATTCATGCATTCCTCAATATTAATTTCACTTGCGTAAGATATATTCATGCATTCAGTGCTCTTCTTTGTTTCTTGCCACATATCCCGTACACTGAATTTGTGGTAGTGATATCCTCTGTCGAATATGTTCTCAGAAGATTCTCCCATCTTTGTCATAGGATGAGAACATGCATACATAAGGGATGGCACTGAATTATATTGTCAGTTTTGTGTGGATAAATTTATTTTTGCTTGAGACTAAACCATAGTTGTTGCTAACATTATGGCTACAGTTTAGAAAAAAACTGTTATGCCAAAAATGTAAAGTTGAGTGCTTATCATTTATCCTTGTGTAACCTGGAAAGGAAACATATTAATTTGTATTATTTGTCTCAGTCCTTTCGGTTTAGAGCACCAAAAGCAAGTTCAATGATCTCATGTCAAACTATCCACCTCTGCTGCCATCAAGGTATGCTCTGTTCAGAGTTAACTTTCATTTTACAATGGTTGTGATGTTAATGATAACATGATGTTCTTTCTGAAGAATCTGTGGGCTGGATAATTCATATAATGTTAGTATATATTGATAACATACTTCCAGGCAACCTGAATAATCCAATTATTTGATAGCTTTAGCATTTTTCTGTAAGAATGGAGGACAATCAGATGTGCATATCCAGGTTTCACCAAATAAACCTATCTTTTGTGCAGTGTGCCTGCAGATACCGCGCAGCCAGGAGTGTGACAACTCAGAGGACCCCAAAGCCACAGGTGATGAGCATGACCCTGCTCCTTCTGCTCTGGCTGCCTCCTTGCCATGACGCCTACTGGTCCGCATCGACATGCCAGTGTTCCACCCGGCTGAACGGGCAGGGCACATGTTGTTCTTCCGTGGATCGAGTCGTGTTGAATGTGACGGGAAACAGCTCAAGTTATCTCCTTTTATTTATTTATTTTTTTGGCAGGAGCTCTGATCTTGTCAATACTCAGTACTTTGGCAAATATTCAACAGGAAAGGAGTGCTCATCTTGCCATTCTTCCAATTGGGTACTCTACCGTGCTTGCCTGAAAATTAGGTACTGTGAAGGTAAATGGACTTGCTTAGTTCCTCAATGGCTTGATTTTATTGGCCTGCTTAAACTTTGAGACGCGGTAGCAGAGATGTTATTCTTGCTGTCACAGATAGCTGTTGCTGATAAACATATCTGCTCCTTTTTTTCACTTTCTTTGCCATCACAACAGCAAGGAGCAAGGATACAGGCCCATGGACAGACTCTTTCGGCTAGATGTTGGGACATGCTGACCTCAATAAAACCATGGGTATTTTTCAACACAGGTATCTGTTGACATTTTATATTTTAAAAGGCTAATTATTTCATTCTTCTATATATGAATAAATAGTGAGTTTGTGAGAATGTGATGCTGCGCTCTCCATGTTAATTTTGCAAATTTCGGTTTTTATTAAATGTCATTTTAATATCATTATTTAATTTCACTGTATTATTATCTTATTGTGCGATCCCTGTGTTTAGCACAAAAGTTTAGTTGTCCCGTAGCAACGCACGGGTACGCTACCTGTAAGAACCTAGAATTCTCAAACATGTTCGATTGTGCTATTGGGAAGTGGCCAATTAAGTATCTTGGAGTCCCTATGGCTGGATCCAGATTACATGTTGCTGATTGGTTAGCTATTGGGGAAAGGTTGTTGAAAAAGGCTAAATGGTTGGAAGGGTAGTTCTTTGAGTTTGGGGTGGAAGATTGGTGCTTATTAATTCATGCTTGAGTAATCTCCATGTTTATGCCTTGTCCATACTGGTTGCCTGTGTCAACCATAAATAAAATGGATACATCTAGAAAGAGGTATTTTTGGCAGGGGGGAGTTTAAAGAGGAAGTATCATATGGTCAGGTGGACTACAATTACTAAACCAAAGGGAAAAGGAGGATTATGAATTAAGAATCTGAGAAGGATGAATATTAGTCTCTTATTCGAATGTTGATGGAAACTTGAAAATGGGGATGGTATATGACAAGAGATCATTAAAAAGAAACATTTGAAGAAAGGAAGCATTTCTCATCTGAAAAAGAATAACAAGAATTCCCTCGTGTGGAATGACTTGCTAAAGGTAAGGCACATTTACTTAAAAGGCAGATTTATGGTAGTGGGAATGGCAAAGTTACCAGCTTTTGGCATATATGAACTTGTCACCTTGGCAGACAAATTTCCAAGCCTATATGAACTTAATGAAGGCATGTTCTGTTGAAAAATGAAAAAAGAGAAATTGGAGGCTGACTTTCAGGAGATGGTTTCATGAAGATTTGCAAAGTTAGCTAAAGGCGGTTACAAGACATGGTCCATCACTTTAATATAAATGATGATAAAGATAGAGCTAAATGGGACTGGGAAAGTCTGGTGTCTTCTTGGTTAAGTCAACTTATAAACATTTATGTAGAAATTATTTTGGCCCTAGCTCCAATAAAATGTGGAAAGCCAAAATTCCCTTAAAAATGAAAATTTTTATGTGGTTAGTCTCTCATGGGGCTATCCTAACTAAAGAGAATCTCAGTACAAGTGGGAAGGCAAAACTACTTGTGCTTTTTGCACAGAAAAAGAGAGCGGTCATCACATCTTCTTCAAGTGCCTGACGGCTTAATATATCTAGAGCTTATTATCTTACTCCTTAGGGGCTGACTGTAGGCCTGGTACCACGGAATAATAATAATATTGTGTTTGAATTGGTAATATTCTCCCACAGGGTTCTAAGATGCATGCTGTGAGTTTGTCGGCTGTTTGCTGGGCAATTTGGAGGACGAGAAATGCTGTTTGTTCAGAAGAGTGAAATCTCCTACCGAGATTGTACGATATAGTCCTTTCTTACATATATGGGGATGTTATGGCTTGTAGTTCCTAAACTTTTTTTTTGTAATTTCGTTGCTTTGGTGATGAAAGTCGGTTTTACTGGTGTGGAAAAAATACAGACACTAGGATTATCATACAAGGTCATGACGGACTTTTTGGTTGGTCCCTGCCTGGCAGCTAGGAAACCGGCCAAAGATCTAAACTCTAGGCCAACAAAATCCAACGCCTAGGGTCTCTTGCCTGGGCCATGCAACTTTGAGCCCTCCAACCAAACAAGCCTAAAGTTAGGGAAATGATGCCTTATCTACCAAAACATTCTGCCCCAGGCTCTGTTCACACGACAAGAATATCAAGTTGTGTCATGGCCTCACCTAAAGCTTCAATGGTACCATGGTCATAACACTTAATGTCTCCCATTACTGGAGTATGGTGGATGATGAACAATCAAACAGAGTACACGCGAGGGAGGACAACAATGAAAGAAGCATTGCTACAAAGCGTTCCCTCGGCATCACATGCAAGCCTAGCCGCAGGACCAAAGGGTAGAGACCAATGTAGTTGACGTCAGTGTCGGAGTAGATGTGGAAGGTGGACCATCCACTTTGTTGATGGCTTGATATTGAGGTACAAGGCCATGGACAGGTGATGTTCATAAGGATTAACAATAAGCACAGGCGCACTCTGACATCTACCCACCCATTCCTAGCAAGCATTAGAACTCGATGGTTGTTGCTTGAAGCTGCTAATCAAGGATGGCATTATGCAAAGTCTAGGATGCCAGTGCCAATCACATCGTCCATGGTGAGGGGTGAGCTACGTTCCTTTAATGGATCAAAGCACGATGGAACATGGAAAGCAACTATGCATGGTAGGATCAACAATAGTGTTGATGTAGGTCATCAGGCTCAAGACAAACGCGGGAGGAGAGGTGATCAGGTACAAGTCTCACCTTGTCGCCAAGGGCTGTGTGCAACAGTCGTTCATATCATACATGCTGATAGTTGTAATTGTGAAAGAAAGTTAAGCGGTGCACACATGGATGTGAATTTGGCCTTCCTCGGTAGCAATTTCGAGGAGGTACATCTCACAGCCACTGAGCTTCGTCATCCAGCTATGGCAAGCATCACGGGCTTAGAATGAAAACTACACATGAGTACATAATGCAGTAAGCCCTCGGGTTTTAGCAAAGCATGCATGAGTCGGCAATGCACAGGGTCTCCATGGAAACTCATGATCCTAGGGGTACATATGTGGATAATTTGATCATCACTAGATGGAGCGAGGCTGAGATAAACTGCTACAAGCAAAAAAATCCAGAGGTTGAGGATGAGCAAGTTGGGCTTGTTCTCTTTCTACCTTTTGCAGTAGAGTAGCAATAGGATCATCCTATGCCTGTGCAACAACGCACTAGGCCAAACACATCCTAGAGCAGGAGTGCAGTCCTGCACTCATGAAGACGGGCTCAAGTTGAACATGATAGAGAAGGCATACATCACTCAATACCAAAGGATGATTGTCAACCTCCACTATCTTGCTCACACGCAAGCAGACAAAAGATATGATGATCTGTTCTTCTATGGCATTAGCGTGGTAAGTTGGCTCTCAAGCAAAAGGTGGAAGCACTCTTCTCATATGAGGCAGACTATGTGGCCGATGTGGTTGGCTCGGCTACTTAGGTTGTCTTTGGTTGGGTGTATAACCCAAACCAGGCTTCCTGGGGGCCAAAAATCAGTTGTTTGGTTGCCTGGCCAGAGGGTCTGGCCTGGCTAACTTGGGCCATCCGTACAGCCTTAGCCAGGCTAAGGTAGCCGATTTGGTCATTCTCCTCTGGCCAGGCCTGCGCCAGCACCCGTGTGCTCCCGGGTCTGATTCTCGTCACCTCCTAGCCTCCTCACCCGAGAGTGGGTGCGCCTCACCACCTGCTTCACCACGTTCTGGTTGGCCGGCCGGCCGTGGCGTGCGCCCCCGCCACGCTCCTCCTCCTCCCCCGTCGGTGCTCGCGGCCACACAGATCCGGCGTCCACCACTCCACTGCAGCTCCTGCCGGAGACCCCACCCCTCGGTGCTGGAGGTGGAGGTGGAGGCTCCGCGAGCACCTCGGGCCGGCCGTCTCCGCCATCCTCCCCATCGGCCAAGGCGGCGAGTGGGTGAGGCCAGCCACCGTTGACGGTAGACAAGACGAGGTGAGGCCGGCACAGGTAGGGGTGTTGGGCCCAGCGGACGGCCGTCGGTGCCAGAGAGCGGCCGCCTACTTCTCCGTACCCGCGCGGCCGCCTACTTCTCCGTACCCGCGCACGCCACCTTGTCTTCGCCAGAGGCGTCGGCGTCCTCGGCGCTCGGTGCCCTCCCCAAATCTGCTCGGAGAAGACAAGGACGAGGGCGGGCAACGAGCGGGAGGCGGAGGACATGCGGAAGAATGCGTGGTGGTAGGGTCGGGGCCTCACCATCCTCGTCAATGCCGATTCGACGATAGAATCCGCGTGCACGACAACCGCAGCGGCAGAGTCCGTGTCTACGCGGCCATTATTAGTGGCGGCGCCCCGCGCCGAAGCCGAAACCGACGCTGTGAGCTTGGCGAGGTGGCAGTACACCGTGCGCATGGCTGTTGTGTCCCCAAACGCGCTTGTGCCGCTCTACGGCCGCGAAGGGAGCTCTAGTGCCATGAAGCCGTTGGCCCTGAGACGGAGCGCGCAAGGGAGTGGCAGCGGCGGCGGCCACCACCGTCACGGGTAGTGAGGACGGCGTCGACGGACGTCGCGTCCAAGGACGTGGCATGGCTGCACCTACAGCTGGCCGCTGCGCGTCTTGCCGCGCGCGGGCGCCAATGGGTCGACGGCGGCGGCGGCAGACGTGCTCGTGGTGAGCCAGTGCCCTTAGACTCGTCGTGCAAGTAGGCATGCTCATGTGCACCTTAGACTCGTCGTGCTTGCAGCAATCAAATGCTTGTTTGTTGTGGTTGGTTGCTTGCCATGGTCGTCGCGTGCTGTGTGCCTGTCTGTGTGCGCTCGGCGGACACGACCATGTGTAGTTCCTGATAGAGAAGCGAGCACAACAGTGAGAGCTCTGCCAACCTCCCCACCAACCACCTCCTCGGCTCTGTTCCAGGTACGGGTGCCCACCGTGATGCTCACCATCAATTGCCGGAGTCTGGATTCGTTCTGCTCGTTGGATGCTCTCTCGCCGTGAACCCATTTCCTACCCTACTCATTGGATGCTCTGTTCGTTGGATTGGATGGCCACCGTGAATCCATTCAAGAGCTGCCCACAAGGTGTTCGACTAAATTGCTCCATGGAGGTAAGCTTACCGATTTAGAGAAGAGGTCACTGTATCAAAATAATCCAGACAACCAAACACAATCTGGGACTAGCCAGGCTAACATAGTGCAAGCAACCAAACACGACTATGTTGGCTTGCTAGAGCCTGGCTTGAGCTAGCCTGGCTTGGTCTGGCTAGCTAGGCTTATCTAATACACAAACCAAACACACCCTTAGTGACTTCAAGAGAGGCAAACAGCATAGCATATAGTTGTGCCACCTTCATGTCACCCGATTTCACCAACAAAGACCAGTGATAATGAGACTATTTCCATTCTTTCCTGTTGTCATTTCCTCTTCCGATTTCTTCCCTCTCAAAACCACACAGGCACATAACACCAGCAGCATATAGTGATGGCCATGGCGACACGCGGCAAGTCAGCAATGTTCAAGCTATGCATGCCACCTGCAAACTTGCCCACCTGCCTTAAGTGTGGCATCAGCGCCCACTAGGCACGCGACTGATCTGGACACCTCAGCACGCGGCACGGTGCACTTCGGCAATTCGTCGTGGGTGGAGATCAAGGGAACATGCTCCATCGTCTTCCAGGCTAAGAATGGCGAGCAACGCGTTCTTCACGGCATCTTCTTCATCCCAACGCTCCGCAACTCCATCATGAGCCTGGGGCAGCTCGATGAAGGAGGTTCCAAGGTGGAGTGCTCCACATCTGGGACCGACGCGATCGTCTTCTTGCCAAGGTGCGCCGCGGGCCCAGCCGCCTCTACATTCTTCACCTGGAGGCAGCGAAGCCGGTCCCAGGAAGGACGACGACGCGTGGCGCTGGCATGAGCACTACGGCTACCTCAACTTCGAAACCTTACATCAGCTCGGCGAGCAGGCCATGGCTCGTGGGTTGCCAGTGATCGAGCACGCGGAGTAAGTCTGCGACACCTGCACCACCACCAAGCTGCGCCACAAGCCGTTCCCGCAGCAGGCGCAGTACCGCGCGCAGGCGCCCTTGGAGCTCATCCACGACGACTTGTGTGGGCCGGTGACGCCGGCGACGCCAGGAGGGCGCCGCTACTTCTTGCTGATGGTTGATGATGCCACCCGCTTCATGTGGGCGGTGCTTCTCCCATCCAAGGATGCTGCTGCAGAGGCCGTGAAGGTGAAGGCTAAAGCAGAGAAGCAGAGTGGCCGCGAGCTGAAGGTGATGCAGAGCGACAACGGCAGCGAGGTCACCGTCAGCGAGCTCGCCGAGTTCTTCGCCGCCGAAGGGGTCAAACGCAACTTCTTCGCACCACATTCGACACAGCAGAATGGCCCTCAAGCTCTTTGGCTCTTTGGCCCTCCAGGCTGTAGGCTGATCTCCTTGGCAGGCGTGTGGAAGTGGTTGAGCTCAAAGTTGATAGCAAATCAGCTCTTGCATTTGCCAAGAATCCAGTCTTCCATGAGCGTAGCAAGCACATAAGGATCAAGTATCACTTCATCAGAAACTGCTTCAAAGATGGAAGCATCAAGCCAGACCACATTTGCACCAGTGATCAGCTTGCAGACATCCTGACCAAGTCCCTGGGAAGATCCAAGTCTGAAGAAATGAGAAGAAGGATCGGCCTGAAGCTCATCACCTCCAAGGGACACAAGGCTAAAGGGGAGAACTGTCAGTGTTAGCCTAGTGTTAATCCTATCTAGCTATTATTACTATTCTCTAATTTGCTTTTTCCTAGCAGTAAGAGTAGTTAGTGGCTTGCCTTGAGAGTCAAGTTGATCATGCTCCTTGGCAGTCAAATATGACTAGGGGAATCAAAGGACCTGCCTTTTAGGCAGTTAGGAATATGCCCGGGGTGAACCCCTGCCTATATGAAGGGGTGGGCACTTGCGTTTGTAACCAGACTTCTACATCTTTATGCAATTCAATCAAATGGCCATAGAGGGCAAACTTGTAAGGCATAATCTGCTACTGCCCAGTTCTCTTCTTCCTGATGAGGTCAAGGGCATGTAGATGGGTCAGCTCATAGTCATGGTTGCCTAAGTCCTTGTTCCCGTAGCTAGATTGCCAATAGGCCATACCTCGTACTAGTACAGGTACACCAGCAGGTAGTGGGCTGGTTCTAGGAGTAGAAATGGCTGATCTAAGCCATTGTACCTTACGAGTAATGAGTAGGTAGAAGTGTACCTTAGTTGGTACAAGTATGGTGTATATAAACCTATGCAATACAATGCGAAAAGGCAGCTCTTTGCCACCATTCCTGGGCTTCAGTTTCAGCCAACGCTGAAACTTGATCAGAGCAAAGTGTGTGTGTTCAGAGAGCTCAAGGCTCATCTTCAACCTTGGGACAGGGGAGAGGAGAGCAGAGGTGAGCAGGTTGCTCACCTTGGTGCTTAGTACAGGTCCCAACACGTGGTATCGGAGCAGTACAAGTCGTTAGGCTTAACCGCAGGCGATGTCTGAGACGACTGCGGGCACCCCAAGCAATGGCGAAGGCGCTGGGGACAAGCAACTTGTTCTGCCAGCAGCCCAGCCAGTGATGGAGGTGTGCACGGTGCGGGAGTTCGACAGGAACAACTCCTGGCCGATGCTCACCCGCACCAACTACGACGAGTGAGCTGTCCACATGAAGTGGAAGCTCCGCGCGCGAAAGTGGTGGACGGTCGCGGAGACTGGTAACGCCGGCGAGGAGGCGGAGGTGGGCGTCATGGAGGCGCTCATGGCCTCTACGCCGAGCGAGTTCCATGAGGCGATCGACACGAAGAACACGGCGAAGGAGGCGTGGAAGATGCTGGCATCGTTCCGCATCAGCTCGGATCGGGCCAAGCGGTGGAAGGTGCAATTGCGCCGAGAGTTCAACGACATCCGGTTCAAGTCCGGGGAGTCGGTGGAGGACTTCGCCCTGCGGCTTCAGTCGCTCGTGAGCCAATTGGCTACCTACGGCAAGCCGCTGGAGGACGAGGACATCGTCAGCAAACTGTTGTGCATCGTGCATCCCAAGTACGTACAGCTCGCCCTGTCCATCGAGACGATGCTAGACTTGTCCACATTGACTCTGGAGGACGTGGCGGGGTGGCTACGGGCGGTGGAGGATCGCGGCTTGGCGGCGCCGGAGAAGGAGAAGCCCAAGCTTCTGCTGTCGAAGGAGTGGACGGCGTGGATGAAGGAAAAGCGCAGGTTCGGGGAAGGCTCCTCCGGCCGCGGCGGTGGTGACTGCGGCGGCGACGGCGGGAAGAACCGCGGCATGGCGCCGGTGGACAAGAAGCGCAACACCGACCTGAACGCATGTTCGCGTTGTTTGAAGGTGGGCCACTGGGCGCGGGAGTGCCCGGAGCAGAAGCCGGAGATGAAGGTGGAGGCGCTCCTGGCTCGGGACGACAGTGACGACAAGCATGCACTGCTGATGGGGGAATATTGCGCGTTGCAGAGAGGTCAAGTAGAGGAAGCGGAGGTGGAGCAGAGGACTGCGCCGCCAGCCGTTCATCTCGACGAGTCGCGTGCGCAGGTCCTTCTAGGCGCTGTCGGGGACGAGCTAGAGCAGAGGTGGTACCTCGACTCCAGCGTGAGCAACCACATGACGGGTTATCACACGGCCTTCTCCGACTTGGACGAGACGGCCACCGGGAGCATCAAGTTCGGCGACAGCTCCCGTGTGTTGATTCGGGGCCGCGGCACCGTGCTCTTCTAGTGAAAGAACGGCGAGCACCGCGGTCTACATCCTCCCAGAGCTCCGCTCAAGCATTGTGAGCCTGGCCAGTTGGACAAGCGCGGTGCGGAGCTGGTGATACGCGGCAGTGTGCTGCGCATCTGGGACCAGGATCGGCGACTCCTAGCTAAGGTATCGAGGTCCCGTGATCGCCTCTATCTTCTTGATTTGAAGGTGGAGCACCGGTGTGCCTGGCTGCACAATGCACAGAGGAGCTGTGGTTGTAGCACGGGAGGCTTGGCCATCTCAGCTTCGACGCTTTGGCGCGGCTGGGGAAGATGGTCACCGGGTTGTCGCGCATCGAGCACGCCGGCGAGCTGTGCAACAGCTGTCTGGCCGGGAAGCAGAGGAGGCTGTCGTTCCTGAAGGCGGCGAGGTACCGTGCGGCGGATCGGCTCCAGCTGGTCCATGGGGACCTTTGCGGGCCGATCACGCCAGCGACGCACGACGGGCGGAGGTACATCCTCCTGCTCGTGGACGATAGCAGCTGCTACATGTGGCTGAGGCTGCTGACGAGCAAAGGGGATACGGCGGACGCCATCAAGCAGTTCAAGGCACGAGCGGAGGCGGAGTCCAGGACGAAGCTCAAGGTGCTCAGGACGGATCGCGGCAGCGAGTTCACGACGGTGGAATTCGCCACCTACTGCGCAGAGGAGGGGGTGGGGTCGTCATCTCATGGCGCCCCACTCGCCACAGAGAACGGCGTGGTGGAACGCCGAAACCAGACGATCCTTGGAATGGTGTGCTCCATGAAGAAGGCGAAGAAGATGCCGACGACGTACTAGGGCAAGGCGGTGACCACGACCGTCTTCATCCTAAACCGCGCGCCCACGAAGGCCCTGAAGAGGCAGACTCCGTTCAAGGCTTGGCATGGCCACAAGCCGAATGTGGCATTCATGCAGACGTTCGGCTGCATCGGCCACGTCAAGGCCACCAAGCCCGGCCTCGGCAAGATGGAGGACAAGATCACCAAGATGGTGTTCCTCGACTACAAGGACGGATCAAAGGCCTATCGGCTGTATGATCCGGTCAGAGGGAAGGTGGTGGTGTCCCGAGACATTGTCTTTGACGAGGCGGCGGCGTGGAATTGGGACACGGCGGCGACAGGGGAAGCGGCAGGGACCGGTGGCATCTGCAACTCATTTGCCGTGGAGCACATGGTGATCCATGGCGGAGGCAAGGCCACCGAGGAGAAGGCTGTGGGGGAAGCAGGGCCGGAGAGCCTACGGCTGCAGGGGCAAGGGAGCCGCCTAGTCTAGCCGCGGCGGGCTCCCCTATTCCTGTGCCTGACTCGGCGGTCCAGGTAGGTGCGCACTCCCCTGTTTCGCCAAAACAGGGGACTCCGGTGAAGGAGGCCGTCGAATTCGCATCGCCACCATCCGATCTCTCTAAGTTCATGGACGCGCACCACGAATGGGAGGAGGTGCGATTCATGCGGGTGGATAATGTCCTCGGAGACGCAGCGACGCCGGGGCTGGCGTCGTGTCTGCTCGACGACGACCCAGAGCTCATGCTCATGAGCCGGCTACTTTTGCGATCGGGAAGCGCAACGCGGAGTGGAGGAAGGCTATGCTCGAGGAGATGCGCTCGATTGAGGACAACAAGACCTGAGACTTGGTCGATCCGCCGGCAGGATGCCAGCCGATCGGACTCAAGTGGGTCTATAAGGTCAAGAAGGATGAGCACGGCGCCGTGGTGAAGCACAAGGCGCCGCTGGTTGCTCGAGGCTTCGTCCAGCGGGAAGGGGTCCATTTCAAGGAGGTGTTCGCGCCGGTGGCGCGGATAGAGTCGGTGCAGCTGCTCCTTGCACTCGTGGCAGGGAAAGGATGGCAGATGCATCACCTCGACGTCAAGTCTGCCTTCCTCAACGGCGACTTGGCGGAGGTCGTCTACTTGCGGCAGGCGTCGGGCTTCACATTGAAGGGGGCTGAGCACAAGGTGCTTCGGCTCAGGAAGGCGCTGTACGGGCTGCGGCAAGCACCGCGGGCGTGGAAGGCCAAGCTCGACGCCACCATGGCGGAGCTCGGGTTCATGCGGTGCGCCACCGAGCACGCTCTGTACACCCAATGACGAGGGAAGGAAGAGCTCATCGTCGGGTGTACGTCGTTGATTTGATCGTCACCGGAGCACGAGCGCGGGACATCGAGGCCTTCAAGGAGAAGATGGCGTCCCGATTTCTCAAGAGCGACCTGGGCACACTGTCCTACTACCTCGACATCGAGGCGAAGCAAGGGAAGGAAGCGGTCACGCTGGGGCAGCGCGCCTACGCGCTAAAGCTGCTAGAGCAGGCCGGGATGGCGGACTGCAAGGCCATGGAAACACCAATGGAGGAGCGGATGAAGCTGTCAAGGCGCATCACGGCGACGAAGGTGGATGCGATGCTCAACCAGAGTATCGTCGGTGGGCTGCGCTAGCTGAATCATACCCGGCCGGACATTGCGTTCGTTGTCGGGTATGTGAGTCGATTCATGGAGGACCCACGGGAGGACCAATGGACGGCGGTCAAGCAGTTGTTGCGCTATGTCCAGGGCATGGCAAGCCTGGGCATCGTCTTCCCCTAGTACGGCGGGCAGCGCGGCGGGCTACAGCTGACGGTGTTCAGCGAGGCGCCGCCCAAGGAGGGTGAGCAGGGGCTCACGGCTTTCAGCAACGTGGACATGGCTGGCAATGTGGACGGGAGGCAAAACACTTCCGGCGTGCTTGTCTTCCTCGACGGAGCGCCGATCGCCTGGCAGTTGGTAGATGGTGGCTCTATCTACGTGTGAGGCAGAGTACGTGGCGGCGGCCACTACGGCGTGCCAGGTGGTCTGGTGCGCCGGCTGCTGGGGGAGATCACCAGAGTTGAGCCCCGGCCGCCGGCACTGAAGGTGGACAACAAGCCGGCCATTGCGCTGGTGAAAAACCCAGTCCTCCACGACAGAGCAAGCACATCGATGTGAAGTTCCACTTCCTTCGAGATTGTGTCGATGGAGGACACATTGTCATCGAGATTGCAAACTTGTAAGGCATAATATGTTGCTGCCCAATTCTCTTCTCCCTGATGAGGTCAAGGGCATGTAGATGGGTTAGCTCATAGTCATGGCTGTCCAAGTCCTTGTTCCTGTGGCTAGATTGCCAATAGGCCATACCTTATACTAGTAGATGTACACCAGCAGGTAGTGGGCTGGTTCTAGGAGTAGAAATGGCTGATCTAAGCCATTGTACCTTAGGAGTAATGAGTAGGTAGAAGTGTACCTTGGTACAAGTATGGTGTATATAAACCTATGCAATACAATGAGAAAAGGCAGCTCTTTGCCACCATTCCTGGGCTTCAGTTTCAGCCAACGCTGAAACTTGATTAGGGCAGAGTGTGTATGTGTTCAGAGAGCTCAAGGCTCATCTTCAACCTTGGGACAGGGGAGAGGAGAGCAGGTTGCTTGGTACAGGTTCCAACAAAACTGCCCTCTGGCTGTTCCAAGTCTGTATTCTGAGTTCTAACAGACTCATTATGCCCCCTCTTTTCCTGGCTCGGTCGTCCCGGACTCAACCATGCTCCTAGGTTCCTCCAGTTCGGACCCTCTCCCTTCCCTCTCCGGCAAGTCTGCTTAGCCGTGTTTCAGTTTTACACTTTAGTTTTAGTTTCGTCCTGATGGATGCTCTTCCTGCCCAAAACTGTACCGAGGTTGTCGTTGTCATCGCTTTGATTTTGGTGGCCGGCCTCACCGCCGTTGGTGCTCCTGCCGCCAGATTTGCAGTTCACCAAAACGGTAGCCTACAGGTGCAGAACAAAATAGAATATCTCCCTTCTCCGGATAGCTTCACTTGCTCCAATTTCAGATCTGGCCAGGGGCCAGGGCCCTCTTGCCGGAGGTGTACTGCGAGGTAAAGGGAATTCTCGTCGGGGTTCTGGCCTGTGCCCCTCTACTGCAATGGTTCTCGACTTTGGCTTGTCGGAATCCTGTCCCACACCACTACATCGCCGTCTGTTGTCCTGCAGCTGAGCTCCATCAAGCTTTCCAAGTCCCGCATCATCGTTAAGTTGTTCATCATCATCACCTTTGCAGCTCGTTGCCGGCCACCACAGGTCTCCATCAAGCCTTTTTCTATACTCTGACGCCAAGCTCTCCAGATCCTACCTCGTCAGAGATGTCCACTTGGGTTCTTAACCTATGCTTCGAGCGAGGCCCGTACATCCTGGTGATCGCACTCCGATCTACGCTGACATGCTTCACGGCAACGTCTCCTCAGGTGTGATGAAATATGTGGTTTGCTTTCTCCTTTGTGGTGACTATGGATGTGACACATATAGGAATAGCACGCGTTTAGTGCACAACATACAATGCACTAAGCTAAAATATTTACTAATAAGGGAGCAGCGTACGATGCAATGCGAGATTAAGCGAAACAAAAAAGGTAAAATATTTATTAAAGGAGCAGGAAAAGGATTATAGACTGGCAAGAAGGCAACAAATAAAATCACGAGAACAAGGAAACCCACCTGGTCAGCTCCTGCAATTATGCTCTCAATGAGCGGTATAATTTTGCTGCTTCTTGTGACATTGTAACCTAAGAAATACTTTATCTGGGATAAACCAATAACAATGGCTGAAGCTGTAGTGAACCCAGATATTACAGAATGGCTAATAAAACGAATAAGCCAACCAAGCCTGCATTCATAATAAGACATATGAAATGGTTGGTTACATTCTCAATTAGAAAAAAAAAAAAGCTTAGCAAGAAGGCATATCTGTTCTACTCCCATCAAATTAAGTAAATAGTTAAGTCAGAGAGCACACAACGAAGTAGCTGCACAATGCAAAAAGGATAACTTAGGATGACAACTAAGTATCAATAGATTCTATGTTAACTATATTTCCATAGTATACCTATTTATTGTCATAAGTCTTTGTAATTATCTATAAAATTTCGGTCAAACTTGAGATGCTTTAACTCTCCAAGATTCTTGGAATGACTTATAATTTGGAATGGAGGGAGTATATCTCCCACAACTAAAAAGAGTAAAACAAGGACAATGTTACCGTGCGGTAAAATCAGCGCTCCGTCGCCCTGCCCGGCCATGCGATCGGCGCCTCCCTCCGTAAAACTTTGTGCCGCCAGGTGGACCTGCCTTGCCGCACGCCACGAGCCCGCGCGATACCGCGACGTCAGGTGGATCACGGTGATCGCACCATATCCCTTCCTCATCGATCGTGGATCACGGTGATCATGAGCTCCTTCCTTCCAATGACCCCGCGATCGTGCGCCACCACGCCGCTCTAGCGCCCCCAACCGACACGGCACCAGATCTCCTCCTCCATGCTGCGACGGCGCCCTCGCCGCCGACGGTGAAGAAGTCAGCCGCAACGCTGACCCTAGCACCTGGTCTCCTCCCCATCATCCTCGCAGCGCACGCCGTGGTCGCCCTAGCCCATCGCACGTTGGTAAATGGTAAGTCCTCCGCTATTTCTCGCATCATGATCGAGCACCTACTCTGGTTCATCTATCCTCAGTTCAGCACCACCGTATCGTCTGCGCCACCTCCTCCCCCAAGATCTCCCCTGGCTTCGTCTAGGTACTACCTGAACACTGGGTAGCCCTCATACAGGCATGAATATTCTCATTCTATTCTCTAATCCCCACAGGCACTGAGGTACCGACATGCTCAGTGGGCGGCGACGGCGGCGACAGCGGTGGCCTCCAACAACTGCAGTGGCTCGGTCAATGCAGAGACACAGAACCAAAGAACGCGCGCCTTGCCAGCCCACTACAATTTCTGAAGGTACCAATCCACATCCTCCTCATATGGTTCGTTGAGAACCAGCACAAGCGGCAGATCTAGCAGCTGTCTGAGCAATTCCCACCAGCCACCGGATTCTAGGACGATTTCACCTTCCATAGTTCCAACACAGTAATCAAGAACACGGCTCTTCTCCTACAGACCCACTCTTTTGTGTGACTGCCTGACTGGTGAGCTTTCCCACATTTTTGATTTTGCAAGCCTAGACCCGTGTTTATCCGAGAATGAGAAGGTAAAGAGGCTAGCTAGCTGGTTCGTGCGTACAGCATACTAGCACTTTGTTCTCCAAATAATATGTCCCGATATGTACAATCCAGGTTGAAATACTTGCTGGAAACACGATAATTTCAATGGATAGGAATTAACTATATTTATTCAAGCTTTTGACCATAGAAATTTATAAATAAAATGCTATAGTTGAAAAATGGCATGTTTGTTTTGTACAGGACCAGGAACAAAAGACAAGTGAAGCAGATAAAAAACCATGGTTGCAAAAAGAAGACCAGATCACGCCAGAAAACCATGCATAGATCATCAAAATCCCACAAGATTGACCCCAGTGTGCGGAGGAATGTGGCGCCAAGGACCATATCATAGCTATTGATCGGAATGTAGTAGTAGTCGATGGAGAAGATCTCGTTGGCAATGCAGATGCCGACGTCGTGGGCTAGACCACAACAAGCCACACGGTCACTATTGGCCATGATGACACCCACACCTAGGCACGCCTGGAACAACCGACATGCGGGCCACATCACTAGGAATTAAGTTATCGGTGGACCCGGAGTCAAACACAGGGCAACAAACTGCTCGTTGCCGATGGTTATGTAGAGTTGCATGGTATCCTCTATGCGAATGAATGCCTGCAATGGCATGGAGAGGGATCATTGGGTCTCGAGGTCGAAAGTCGCCGGTTCAGCAGGCTCCTCTTCCGTGGTCTGGTCATCCACATAATCAATGACTTCAAGGTAGAAGAGGTGGCGGCACTTGTGGCTGAGGCCACAAGGCTCATCGCAATTGTAGAACTGTCCTTGCTTGCGGCAGTTGGCCATCTCGGTCGATGAGAAACGCTTGAAGGGGCAAAGGGGTGGCACCGAGTGCGACGGTGACAGGGACCCCGGAGCCCCACGGCCTGAGACGGCGCGGCAGGAGTGCCCCGGTGATGACAAGGCAGGCAGGGCGGTGGAGCCGAGCGAGCAGCTATGGAGCGTTACGACGCTTGTATGCATGTGCCAGTCGCATGGCTCACTACGTGTCTTGTGGATCATGAAGCTCCACATCAATCCAGATGTTTTATCATTAACTTTGAAGATTATGTTGCATGGCAGATCATTTTTTAGTTTTTTGCTTGAATAAACCAGGTGGCATATTTGTGCTTCTTTATAAAGGGAAACTTCAATGCTCGAAATTTCAAATGCTCCAAAGAAACAATTAAATAAACATTTTTTGTGAGTAAACAAAGTTACCTTAGCAATCCCATCAAGCACTCCAATATCCCAACCATGAATGCCAGTAATATGGCTAACTCTGTGTACAGCTCACTAGATGAATTAACAATACCCCCAAGAACATTGGATACAAGCAGAGAAACAAGTGCCACTGGACCTACTGCTAGTTGTCGTGACGAGCCAAATATTGCATATACAAATAATGGGACAAAACCTGTGTCTGTTCAGAACAAGGAAATGAAAAGATATGGTTTGCGTTACTAATTGAGTTCACTTGCGAACATAGAGGAAAATATAGAGAGGAGATTTAAAGATGGAAACACTTACAAAGCCCATAAATCGGGTGCAGCCCAGAAAGCTTTGCATATGACATTGCCTACAGTACAGCACAAGAAAAAAAATGATGTTCTAATTTTTGGAGAAAAGGTAAGATGGAAAGGAGGGTACACTAAAAAAACATATTTGAGTAAATATACATTATTATTATAAAAATTAAGTCAAGTGAACAAAAAATTATGAAGCAACCACTAGTACAGTACAAGCGAATAAGGACTGATGAGACACAATAAGAACAGATGAACTATTCAATCTTATGTAACTTCCATTGTCATAGGCTTTGATTGCTTCATTGACAGCATTTGTGAACAAAAACAGACTACCAAATATATGCAGTCAGCAACAGAAAGATAATTTGAAATTTATCATTCTATTTGAGAGGTTCATGTTGAACAGAGGTGAAGGATGCACTCCATTGGATCTTGCGCCTAATCAAACGGCAGAAGTCCGTCCATGTCCAAGAAACAATGACATGATAACCAACATTAATGGCAGCAAGCAAACCACAGAAATTGTAGTCCTGACGTTGTTAACAATAGGCACAGTTGACTTGTCAGTTAGGGCTTGTTTGGAAGCATAAGGCTAATTGTTAACCAGCTAATTTTAGCTCTAGCCCATCCAAATAGGAGGCTAATGGGTGCACTTTTAGCCAAGATTCCAACTAGTTGTTAGCCTAATAGCTGGCCAGCCCCACAGCTTGGGGTAATTTTTAGCATCAACTAGTAACTCCCTAGATCCAAACAGACCCTTAGGCAAGCTCGGTAGTTTAATAAATAAACCAAGATTTCCATCTGAAAACTATTGTAATGTAGAACCAAATGTTTAACTCAAAGCTACATGACAATAAAAGCAAGACTCCACTCCGTTAATTATATACACAAACAGCCTATACATGGGACCCACAAATTCCTGTAACTTGAATTCCTTGGTTCTCCACTGATGGACAGACTCAACACAAGGAACATCCTAAAAAGAAAAAAGCACAAGCTTGAAGGAAATAAGTACGATTGCATTCTCTGCAACAATAACATGGAGGAAACTTCCTTTCATCTTTTCTTCAGCTGCCCTTTCAGCCAAGCTTGTTGTTGGTTTCTCGGCATACATTGGGACTCCTCCATGGATTTCTTCCAGATGATGGTTCATGCTAAACAACAATTTCAAAGGCCTTTCTTCATGGAGATTTTTATCGTTGGTGCCTCACAGATTTGGAAGCAAAGGAATAATTTCATCTTTGATCGTGGTCGCCCTTCCTTTAAGAAGCCCAATTGCAGTCCTTTCGCCTCTGCAGCTCTAAAAGACCTATTTTCCTCTCCCTTCTTACTGACCCAACCTAACTTTGCTGATCTTGTTTCTGCTTGTCCAGCCTCTTAGTTGTAGCCCCCTCTTTGTACAGCGGTGTTGTTTCTTTTTGTTGTTGATTTTTAATAAAATCCTTACAGTGGGGGTCTCCCCTGGACCCCTGCTGTAGTTAAAGTTAAAAAAAAAACACATGAGGTCTCAAAACAACTCGCAAAGCTCAAAATTAGAATTTAGAATAGCCTTTCACAAGATTTTATAATCATTTTCACTAAAGTAGAGATGCAAGCGGGTGATGTATCCCACATAATTAATCCTATATGTAGGTTCAAGGGCTAGCCAGCTTGCATCCCTACACGAAAGGATAACCATGTATAAATAAAGACAGGGATCGGAGCAACTAATAACAACTTAACATAGGGCTTAATAAGGAAAAAATATTCCCAATGTCCTAGATGTTGAACAGAAACATTTTAGAACGATAAAATAGCAAGGAATGCACCAAATCGGCTAGACGATCTTTCTAATATGTGACTCTCCGAAAATCTTACATTTGTGTCGCTTGCAAATAATTTGCGTTACAAACTATTGGAAGCTCATTTCTCCTAGGAGACACTCAAATCCTTATAGGCAACACAAAAATCTAGCATATGGAGTCTCTCCTGCTTATAGCATACATAATGCTTCTAATTAACTCGTTTCGTCCATCGTCGCACTCATCTGGGCCCGCTCGTCTCCCCATCAATCCATCAGCATGTTGCAGCCTCTCGAGCCAAGCGTCCCCTCTACGTGCTACGTCTCCCTCTTTGCCCAATGCTTGGCACCTTGGGCTCCCTATCATCGATCCAGAGGCGCTCAGCCTCCCCAATAAGGACCTGCTCATGCTAGGCCTCATCCGCTCTACTCTGCTCATCGGGCACCACCCAAGCAGACCATCTTCCTCCACTATTGGCAAACCACCAGCCCCACTTCACCACCGACATCCGAGCTCCTCTGACCGAACCCACAAGCACCAGCCTCCTTATGTCACCAGATTACTCATTGTGCTCCGCATCCCGCTTCTTGTCATGCTCCTCCTCGTAGTCCGCATCCCGGTCCTGCCCTTCGACTCCCCCAACGACAGTGTTGAATGGGGATGAGGGCAAAACCCCACCCCTTGTATAACACCCCACGTCCAAAACTGCTTATATGGCCTAACTCACGTGGAACGGGCCTGCATACGAGTAGCATCTCACTTACACTTTCGTGCTCGCTTCTTGTAAAAGGGTTAACCCGGAGGTGCTATTGTTTGGAATGGCAAGTTTATAAACTGGCCCTCACCTTCCTAAACTACCACGGTGGTGAACCCACCAACCACAACCACACATGTGCCACTTGGGGCACAAAGGCCAACTTCACAAATATTATAGACTTCTAACAAGCTGTAGTGGTACACCATGCCCCGCCCTCGGCCAGGTACGTGGTGCAGTTGAACCCGCGGCCATCGCCTGCTGCAACGTCTCTACAAACATGCCCCAGACAAAGAGGTAGACGCACACTACTCACCAAACCGTAACCACATTGGACACAGAGGCCACCACTCGCACCTGCCACAACAAATCATGGATCACGGTGGCAAGGAGTGCCACGACAAAACCTCGTTGCAACCGGCGGCAAGCAAAATCCATGGCGTCATCCAACATGCATCTACAAAAGACGCCCTTTAGTTCTAATAAAATGTTAACCAATGTCACCTACTCACCTTTGATTGATCGTTGACTTACTTCTGGGCCAAGACTGTCGTTGGTAATTTTATTTTTAGATATTTTGTCCATGTGACTACATGAATTAGGTATATTTTACTTCTGCAAGAATGTGAATTATTGCTGCGTGAAAAATGCAACCTGAAACCTGAAAGATGCAACCAGAACTGTTACTAAATGCCTGACACTAAAAACATGAAACGTAAAATTCTAGTACACATTCTTTGTGAAATGAACTTGAATGACATGCAAGTCTGTTAATGTTTCCTAAACATCCCTTCGGCAGGCTAAAGGCCTACTTCACTGGCTCCACTAGGTCTAAGGCTGCCATTGGCGTCATCTCTGACATCTTTGGTAATCAACTGTGCCATGGGTGAAGCTTCAAGGTTTCTGTGTTTTTTCTCAACACTGAACTCTTTTCCTCTTTACAGGGCTCGAACCACCAATTAACTCATGCCTTTTGTTTGATTCATTGGGTAGCTCTGGACCAACAATGTGTTTACCAGGTTAGCTCAAGTGATACAAAGGTGAGAATTATGTCATCAAGTTGACTTATCCAATTATCAAACCAGCCATGTATGTATCCCAGTGCTGTAATTGATTAACAATGATCAAGCATCACTGAACCGTTTGACCGTTTGAGTTCCCTGCTAATACAATGTTTTTTGTGTTTTTGCGATGAGATAGGGAAGTTCCGCTATATTGTTTGGTCCCGGTAGCTGGTTCCATTGTAGTTGTACATCATTGCGTTTGGGCTTGTGCATGCGACCTGCTTTATTAGTATGGTGGACTACCACTTGCATGGTTGATTCCTAAAGTTAATATATCAATAAAAACAAACACGTACCCAGTGCCGTAGGCTCCCGCGCTGCGGGGTCTGGGGAAGGGAAAATAGCCAGCAGCAATCACTGCACAAATGTGCAGAGGCTGGGGCTTGAACCTTGAACCTCTTGGTCACAGGCGGTAAAGCTCTATCGCTTGCACCAAGGCTTGCACCAGCCGGTAAAGTTAATATATCAATATGGCATGTAATTTTTGTTTGACCGTAGCAAAAGCACGGGCCCTCACCTAGTATCTCAAAAAAAATGCATACGGCGGGGGTCAGTGGTCGTATTGTACCTGGGGCACAAGCATGACTCCAACGGTGATACCCGCGGCGAGGTCGGCCTGGAGGTCCTCCTTCCATCTGTACTTCCGTGTCCACGCCACACACGGCAAGGCCGCCTCCGCCCATTCAAGTGGCCCCATGGCTCGAGCCCTTCCCACCGCCGCCCGCCACCACGGCGACGACGAGGAAGACGTCGACCCAGGACCCAACGGATGCCGCATCGGTATCACCTTCAGCGTCCTTCCGCCTCCGGAAGCTGCGGCGGCTAGTTCGCTGGAACTCCTTGACGCGTAAGAGGATCTGTCCATTTGATTTGATAGTTCCACCCCCTTCTAAATTTCAGAAGAAGCGCTGGGCATAGAAATTAGGGTGCGGAACTGCGGATAGACGCAGTGGGGAACGCGAGAGCCAGCCCAGTGGTGAAGATGGCCCGGGAGCGGCAGACCTGGCGGCGATAGAGAGAAGAGGCGTGCGTCGGAAGCGAGGAGCGGCGGGGAACGGGAAATGGCTGTACGTTTCCGCAATGTGAACATGTCAGCATATAAGCGATTTGCTCCGAGTCCGAGAGGTTGACCGTTTACCCATGAGCTGTTGATGTAACTGGACGGCATACAGGAATAGGTACATCTTCGTTCTGCCTCCAGGACTGGTACCTGGACGGGACTGTGGAACGGTGCACTGCGCATGTGATATTGATCCCGATAGACACGGCCCCACCTCAAGATGAACAAACATGAATTTCATGGGCGTTGTTGTGGAAGTTGTATAAACAACATTAAGAATATTGGAGAAAAAATTATGAAAAATAACAGAACATATTATAGAGACCTTGGCCTTTTGTGAAATTCATTTATTGATAATGACTAAGTAACAATTTTGTGCTCTCCAAATCACAACATAACTCTTCCCGGAAAGAAAATATGAACGCATATAATATTTTAAATAATGAATGCATACAACTTATAAAAATGCTTTATACCAAGCCGAAACGTATTAGAAGGCATTGTCATTCTTCAGGAAGTTCTCCATGATTTAAACACATCAAAGAAACCTGGAGTTATTTTTTAACTAGACTTTGAAAAAGCTTATGACAAGGTCAACTGGAATTTTTTAGAAGAGGTATTGCACAGAAAGTGTTTTTCAGATAAATGGATAAGCTAGATAAGCCAAGTTACTAGAGGTAGCAGGGTGTGCATCGACATCAATGGCGAAAGAGGGGAATATTTTAGGAGCTATAAAGGTTTAAGATAGGGTGACCCTTTGTCCCCTTTGCTTTTTAACATAGTTGCTGATGCCCTGTCTGCTGTGATGTCTAGAGCTAGTCAAGCTGGAGTTATACAAGGGGTAATACCACATCTGGTGGAAGGAAGCCTAACCCACCTACAATATGCAGATGACACAGTGATATTATTGCACTACTCACCTGAGAATCTGAAGTGTGAGATCAATTCTATCTTGTTATGAGGCAATGTCAGGGATGAAAATCAACTTGGATAAAACGGAGTTATTTGTTGTAGGGCTCTTAGAAGAAGAACAAACAATGGCAACAAGCATCATGGGGTGTAAGATGGGTTCATTTCCATTGACCTACCTTGGGATTCCAGTGAGTTATCGTAAGATTTCAAAGGCACAGTTGAGTTATGTGGAAGAAAAGACTAAGAAGAGACTGGGAACATGGCAATGTGAATATCTGTCTTCAGGGGGAATATATTCTT
This sequence comes from Bothriochloa decipiens, assembly GCA_023333625.1. Classification (NCBI taxonomy): domain Eukaryota; kingdom Viridiplantae; phylum Streptophyta; class Magnoliopsida; order Poales; family Poaceae; genus Bothriochloa; species Bothriochloa decipiens. Next base: position 14,214 of record JALGXP010000287.1, on the reverse strand, counting down.
ATAGATTCCTGCCTATCCAGTGTTCCTATGTATACCGTGGGGGTGTACCAGCTGTATGACGAAAATATTCAGAGATTAGATTTAATAAAGGCAAGATTCTTTTAGAGTGGCAAAGCCAAGAAAAGGAAATATCACATGATCAAGTGCACTTCAAATCAACATTCAAGGATCATTGCACAAGGATTCATAGGCCCACAACGATGGAACCGACATCAACACAATTCAACTAGCACTAAGGACACACTCCATGACATGTGGGGACATCCACCAGGGGGCCCACCTGCCATAGAGGGGTCGGCCGACCCCCTCCTTGGGTGCTTCCAAAGTCAGTTGCACCCCACCGACGTGTGCATGCCTCCATGCAGCTGGTTTCATCAAAGCCCTCCATCCAAGTCGGTTTGGAGGTCGGTTTGATCAATGGTGGACGATCGAAGGCACACGGATCCATGATGTGGCGCTGGAGTATGTAACACCCTTGGTGTTAAGCATGCATAAGCACTTGCATTCATGAACATAAGCATCATTATGCATGACATTAATAAAAAGGTTAAATGTCATTTCATGTTTGATGCTTGAATTGTTTAAAGTGTGCTTGATTTTCATGTGAACATGATAAGTAGTACAAGTGCTTGATGATTGTCCACTAAAATAACTTAGACATGCTCAGGGCACCAAATGAACCTAGGTTTATGTTAATGACCTTGGCTAATCATGCTTGCATGTTTGGTTTGACCTAAATGGACCATTTGAGTGCTCCTGTTTGATTGATTTGAAACAGGTAGGCAGTCAATGCATGTGTGTGCACCCTTAATAAATGTTGTAGATAATTTTATAAGGAACAAAAGTTGTAATTCTCACGTTTTATGAAAATCAATGGAAAATGCCCTAAAAGCTTGAGACAGTTAGGTTTGGGGGCTGTTTTTCAATTTAAAAGGAATTTATGAAGTATTTTCATTTGGAATTTTGTATTTCACAATCTAGGAAGAATCTTTCCATGGTTATTGAACATGAAATGTTCTAATCTTCATGTGCTATATTTCATTCAATATAAGCTTGGTCTAATTCGACTTAGTTTGGGAGATATAGGGCAAGAAACAAATCACTTTGGGTCATGAAAATAGCATTTTTGTGACGGCACATGCTTGGCCGTTAGGAATAGCGAATCAAAAATATCGGCCCGACCGGCCAGAGGGCTCGCGTGCCGCATGGAGCACAACCACCGGCAACCGCGGGCGGCCGCGCCCCGTCCTGGCCACATTAAGGCGTGTCTGAGCACTCCACCAACCTCTCCACTCGCCTCACTCTCATTCACTCCCTTTTCCTCGCCCTCCTTCCTTCTCGCCGCGGGCGAAGCAGCAGCGCCGCTGTTGTTCTTGTCGGCACCACCACCCAGCTGCCACATAGTAGCCTCTAGCTCACGCCCAAAGCTTCGTCTCCCCTAGTGCCATCGTTTGGCCCCGCTCGCGGCTCGAATAGACCGAAGGTGAGGGCCGAATAAGTTGTCTTTCCACTGTCAGCCATGGCCGAACGAGGAAGCTTTGTGCCGCCATCGGGTTCCACCTTCCCGCACCTCCCTGTACCCAACCGCCGCCACTAACAGCTTCGCCTCCATCCGGTGCCCAACTCGCGCGTGTTCGCCAAGCCCCCCCACCACCAGAGAGCGCCGCCGCCGTAGCCACAGTCGGCATCGTCATGTACGTGCGTGGCCAGGCCTCCACAGGCTGCCACAGGACATGCTGCGAGCATTGGAAGGTGCGCCTCAGCGCCACGCAGCTCTCTCGCCATTCCGTGTCCGCGGGAGACCCCTCGCCAGCCGAAAACGGCGGGCTTAGGCACATCCTTTGCTCCAATCTCGCACAGGGACATTGTTCTAAAATTTGAGGAAAGGGAAGGGTCCATCGGTAAGTGTGCCGGATACAAGGGTTTATAGATCTGACCACGCCTAATTTTGGCAAAGTCCAGGGGTCCCGATGCAAATTGCCTATCTTATATATGAATTTCCATCGGCAAGTGTGCCGGACACAAGGGTTTACAGATTCGGGTAGCGTGCACCTACATGTATGTATATTTGTGTGAGTAATTGGTGTTTCACCTTGTTCGGAAGGTGCATGGAATTTTTTACGTTGAATTGCATTCATGTGGGACTTGGGCATCAATGAATTTTTCTCTAGGTGCACTAACAAAGCAAACATGTAGAACGAGTTAATTATGTATAATGAGAGCATGATGTATGCCACCGCATAGCACGTTAGATATATTAGGTCATGAGGATGAATAGAACTTGCATGCATCATGTTGCATGTTTATCTCGTGTTATTGCATTGTCTCTCCCCTTAATAATTGATTATCTCTTTTTGATAAAATCCACCAACTTAATATCCGTTCTCAAGAGAGTCATAACCCGATATAGATGGCTCACATGAAGTGCATTGCTCGCAAGTCCACAGGCTTAAGAGTTTCACGTAGCCAGCTTGCCATTAGAGAGTCAAGTGGTACAAAGAAGTTCCTGAAGGACTTTGGTGTGCCTTCACTGCTATGGAGGGTTTTGCACTCTGTTGGATACCCAGAGGGCAGAGAACCTTGTTATCAGTGGACCAAATAACAAGAGATTGAGAACCAAGTTTTGGTCATAGTTGAGGTTAGTTATGGTTCCAGCAAGAGAGGAGCATGAGCCTGTTCGGTGTGGCAAATTTGATTCTTTATGACACTATGGGAATTTCCCAATGAGGTAGTCAACAAAGCTTTGAGAGACCTCCTAAAGCAGTTTCTAGAAAAGATTGCTCGTGCTACCACTTGTGTGTTTCCGAAGGGTGACCCATACCACGTGGTATGACGTCAGTTAACTGAACTACACTAGTTGGGAGATGCAGATGAGGCTAAGAGTGGCAACGGACTAGCCACTAGTGTTATGCTTGCCTTGATGATGACTTATTCCTGCATGAAGGGTGTGGTTAACCAAATGGACATCACTCTCCATCGTGCTTCTGTTTGGAGGCATGAGATGCATGCGAAATTGGATACAGAGTTTAACCAAACAATGTAGCAATTTACACAGGTGACAGTTGCTAGGGATCAAGTTAACCAGAGAGGCAACAGCTGCATAGTAAATCTTTAGGTTGTAGGGTCAAATTAGAGAGTTGGTTGCTGCAGTTATCCCTATCAGCCAGTGCTTAACCTAGTGCTACAACAAAGGAATGAAGCTTGGAACGTGGAAGCTTATCTTAGGGGTCAGTTGTTTGTGATAAAGAACCACAATGATGTTTTACATGAAGGCTTGCATGTGCTGAATGACCAACTTAACCCCGTTGACTTTCATGATGATGGTGAGATGGAGCTTGAAGTTGTCCCTGCCTATGATGATGTGGAGATCGGTGTAGATTCACAGGATGTGCCTGCTGTAGTGGTCTCAAATGGAAACGACAAGAATGACAATGTCTCTAGTGCCGATAACGACCATGAGGAGTTGTTACTAGATGTATCTCTCGTCGATGTTTCTTTGGTAGTCGCTTTGCGTATGGCCTGTAATCTTAAGGAATCACTTACAATGTGTACTGTTGGTGATGTACTTTTCTTGTATGGCCTGTCCTTGAAGTCCATACCATCGGAACCTTTTATGCCATAATCTTGAATTTCTTTCATGATTATTCATGTTTGGTCTCTTCCTTAAATCTTTGCCCATTCCATCTCTGATCCTTAGAGGGTTTGTTGATCTTAGTTCTATGATGTTGCTTTGATAGACTAAATTTCCAAATGGCTTTATATTTGGTAATCACCTTGGTGGGCCTGCGACATATTTGTTGTGCCATGTTTTATTCTTCTATCCCCTCCTTGTTATCCCTTAACCTTGTGGTCACCATTGTTTGCTTAACCTTTGTCTTGCATGTGATGCCTATTCATGCAAGACCTACTTATGTCATGCTTGATTTCACATTGATTATAAAATCTATAATGGTGTCTTGATTAATAACCGACGATGCCATGACGAAACCGAGAGCCTCCTGTAGGTGCACACACAAGGTTGTGCTACTCGACATGTGCTGGTATTGTGGTTTTAGTCATAATCCATTGTGGAAACTACACCAATGTGTTATCTTCGCATGAAATCTTCCTTGGTTATCCCTCTATATCCTTTCAGTAGATCCTTATCGGACCATTGTAATGAAGCTTTCTTCTGAAGCTATAAAGAAGATGATGTTGGGAAGAACAAGTCATTGACATAAACATTAATGGCCCACAAGAGATGGTAGACATGTAACTCTGCTAGTCATTGCCATGAGTGATGCTACATTCTGTTGGATATGTGTCATCCCTACTGGAGCAAAAGAGGGCACACAACACTCAAGTTGGACAAGTTCTCGGATGAACGAGGATCAAAGGGAAAATCTATGTTTTCCATAGGCTATCCCTTATGCTCATGATCGTTTACTCAGTTCTCAATCATAGCATGTATGATGATCATTTGAAAAAGTTAAGCCCTTTTAGGTGTCACTCCTTTTGGTTGACTTCGAGAATGGTCATCTACATTGTCAACAACTGCAATTGTTGGCTACAAAAGTTGAAGCCTTGAAACTTTTAGAGTTGAGAGACAATTGAGTAGTTACCTATAAGAAGACTATATGAATTGGCTCAAACATTATTGGAATGGCACCAAACTTTGTGAACTCACTTCTTCCTTTGAGTACTTCCAAGTGCCTAATTGGTTGGAGGATTTGCTAAGTGAAGTGTCGGCTATGAGAAGAGTTCGTCCATGAAGGTTGCTAAAATTCCAAAACAGAGCAATTGTGGTATATGTATTGTTAAAGCACCCCAAATGATGTCCGTTTGAGCTGAAGTTTGGTCGATAATCAGAGGACTTATGGATCTACACATCCACCAAGTTGCAGGTATAATGGAGCTTCCATTTGAGAATAAAGAGTAGTTCCTCAAGAGGGATAGAATCTGCAATATTACTATTATTCCTCATGTTGGATGGCTGTGTATGTACCAGTGTAAGGATGTATGAGTATATCCCTAGAAGTTAAAGAAGAGATTCCTTAATCCCATGATGCATTACAAAAGCTGCATGGATTACGACCTTGGTTTTGGGGACTCACTTCTTTTATATGGAGGGGAGCCTCAATACCAAAAGTAATCCAACAAGGCTAGTTTGCATCATGAGAATTGACTTTATCCTTGTGTAATTACATCATATAGAAACTATACTCGATTTGAGTAGTAGTGCATGGTTGTACTAATTGATGTTTTTACCTGAGAGGTTGCATCAGACTCAACTAAGATGATTATCGCTGCTTGATCAGGATTTTTAAGAGTAACAGTTCAACAAAGATAAGAAGCAGAATCATCATATATTTAGTGGGATTAGATAATGCAGTGTGGCCATCCAAGAAATAGTGCTACACTCATGGAGTCTTGTGTAGTTTGCCATTGGTTGGTACCTGGTTAGTGTTTGTACAAGCGATGACAAATATATGCAGCACTTGTGAATTGGACTGATTCTCACTACTTTAGCGGATATTTATCCTGTTCATGATTTCAATTAGATGATAAAGTGAGACCTGTTGTGCCAACATATGATGGATTTAGTATGTTGTACTCCAAGAAAACCTCCCTTGTCATGAGAGCAGGTACTTGGGAGACCGATTTCCTGGATTACTCCCAAAATAACATGGCTTCATGAGAGTCAATAAAGGAAATTCGTCAGGCGATACCTTCTAAAGAGATACAACATAAGAAATGTGTTTAGCCAACTAACTTCCTTGATGGTTGTATTTATGTAGCCTTGGTTATCACTCCACGTGATGTGCAAGTTTATGGCAATTTCTCTCAGCGAAATTCTAGGTTTTCTTTCAATAAGAGGCATGGAAATTGATATTGAGCTAATTTTTGGGGTTTCACTAATTTCAAGAAGGTTGTATTGGATGCCACCAAACAAGTTTATAAGTTTTAAGGTTCAACTAAGGTACTATTGGATGAGTGTCGTATCTGGCTAAATTTGTTTAGACAAAAGAGTGTGAAGTAGTTTTTGTACCTTATGAAAGTGCTAACCACTACTTTTGTTGCACGTAATTAGATATAAAGGAACCTTTTGATGTGTTCTTTAACGCAACCAAGTTGGTTATGGATATGTCCTTATGCATGATGGACGGGTAATTGCTCGTGTCGCATGCTAATGGAGAATGCATAGACCCATTACCCAATATATAACTTGGAATTAATATTTGTTGTACATGCTATGAAGGTAAAGAGGCGTCACTTGCTTGGAAACATGTACAACATCTATGAGGATTGTAAGCATCTCAAGTATATTTTCACCCAACCAAAGCCAAACATGAGGCAAGGAAAGTGGTTTGAGCCAATTAAGGATTGTAACGTGAAAGTGCACTATCATTCGGACAAGGCAAATGTAATTGCAGAAACCTTAAATCAAAAGCTGCATTGCAATATCTTGCAACTATAATTGGAGAAAGTTTCTTTTGAGGCGTCCTGAAGTGCCATAGAATGAGTATTCTTATTCCAAGAAGAAAATGCCTATGGAGCCAACTAAGTATCTTTGGGATCAGCTAAGAAGCTATGTTATGGGTTGTCGATCGCCTTACCATGTCTGCACACTTCCTACCTGTTAAAGCTAATAGGATTGACCACCTCTACATGATGAATGGTACACAGAGAAGAAGGTTCTGTTGTATGGTATTTAGAAGACTGTAATGTTTGCCCAAGGACCACCATTGCCACTTAATTTTTGAAATGTCTTCAATAAGGTGTTTAACGGTTGGAGTGAAGAGAAAGCTCACACCAATGTATGATTGGACCATACCAAATCCTGCAAGAGAGTAAAAATGGTTTTCAATTTACAGCTACCTCCAGAAGCGAGTACAATCTTTTCATGTCTCATATGTCTTAGCTAAGGAATGTTACCTGTCCCAAAAGAAAGGATCGAGTCACATGGACCCGATATCAGATCAGCCATGGGATACCAAGAGAGACCATTTTGGATCTTAGATAACAAGAAGGACTGACTTGGAGTCGAATCATAAAAGTGGGACAAAGTGTTGGCAACCATCAGGACGGGAGAGATGCCATCTGTGAGATGGAAAAAGTACGTGTGTGTGTGGTTTACCACTTTTCAAAAATCAAAGCTAATAACACAAATCTCGGGATGAGATTTCTATAAGGAGTGAAGGGTTGTTACACCCCTGGTGTTAAGCATGCATAAGCACTTGCATTCATGAGCATAAGCATCATTACGCATGACATTAATAAAAAGGTTAAATGTCATTTCATGTTTGATGATTGAATTGTTCAAAGTGTGCTTGATTTTCATGTGAACATGATAAGCAGTACAAGTGCTTGATGATTGTCCACTAAAATAACTTAGACATGCTCAGGGCACCAAATGAACCTAGGTTTATGTTAATGACCTTGGCTAATCATACTTGCATGTTTTGTTTGACCTAAGTGGACCATTTGAGTGCTCCTGTTTGACTGATTTGAAAGTGGTAGCTAGAGTCAATGCATGTGTGTGCACCCTTAATAAACGTTGTAGAGAATTTTATAAGGAATGAAAAGTTGTAATTCTCACTTTTTTGAAAATGGATGGAAAATGCCCTAAAAGCTTGAGATAGTCAGGTTTGGGGGTTGTTTTTCAATTTAAAAGGAATTTATGAAGTATTTCATTTGGAATTTTGTATTTCGAAATCTAGGCAGAATCTGTCCATGGTTATTGAAGATGAAATGTCTACTCTTCATGTGCTACATTTTATTCAATATAAGCTAGCCGAAAACGGCGGGCTCAAACACCTCCTCTGCTCTAATCTCGCGTAGGGACGTTGTCCTAAAATTTGAGGAAAGGGAAGGGTCCATCGGCAAGTGTGCCAGACACAAGGGTTTACAGATCCGGCCACGCTTAATTTTGGAAAAATCCAGTTGTCCGAATGCAAATTGCCTGTCTTATATATGTATTTCCAGATTTGCTTTAATTATTCTAAAATTCATATCTTGATGACTATTGATCCGTTTTGAGTGATTCAAGTTGCAGTAGTCTTGTTATGATGAAATCTATGCATGAAAAATAAGAAATGTAATTTTTGTGATACTTTTCTATGTAGTTTTATTTATTCCTAATAAATTCTTATATATTTAGAAATGCATAAGTAATTCTAGGATGGTCAGAAAAATGTGATTCTAGTTTTGTTAGTCTTATTATGTCATGCTTGATGTGCAAAAAATGTTTGTTTACCATGTCATGTATAATTTTTTTTATTTCTTTATGGTGCTATTTTCTTGATGATGTTTAGAAATTCATAATAAATAATATATGAGGAATATATGCATGGTAAATTTTGTGGAATGTTCTTATGCTAATGAGTAGCTAATAATCTTCTGAGATCCATTGTTGGGTTTATTTTATAGTACAAAGTATTTTCGGGTGCCACTTTGCCTTGCTGCTTGTGATTTTTGTACATAATGTCTGGCTTATCTTTTTGGGTTGATATTTTTATGGTAGACTCTAATGGAGATTCTTAAGCTGTTGTATTTTTGTAGAATTTTCTGTGTAGTCTAAATATATGATGCAGTTATGTTCTTAAGTTTATATTTGCTTAATGCATGCTTTGATCTATCATGTCATGCCAGCTATAATGCTTTTCTATGCTTTCACAAGGTGTATAACCTGTTAGTGCTTTTGAGTAGGTTCAGTTTGATGTCTAGAATATATTGGTGCTTTATAATTGCTCTAAAGTGTGCAAGCTTATGTTTCCAATTATATATCTACTATGCATGGTTGTTTGTGTGTTTATGTATGATCGTATTCATTAGTATATCAAGATGAGTTATCGATATGAATGTGATGGTGAATGATTGCTTGTTGTTCTTAGATGATAATGATATGTGGTTGCTGAACTATGTATGATCTTGGTTGTAAGTTGGTTTGAAATCCTTCGTGATTTCATGGACTACCAGGTTTATATGGGCTTAGGAGCAACTTAAGCTATCTTGACAGGTTAATTTGTACTTAAGCTTATATAAATTGGGCGGTTCTGTTGCAGAGTAGGCCCTACTCTACCTCCCCTATAAATACCCCCTAGTCCTTCACATTAGAGGCATGTATCATTATAAAGAAAGACTACTTTAGTAGTTTTAGTGTGAGAATAGTGGGAAGAGAGTGAGGAGTCCCAAGGAGGAGTCCCCGCCTGTCGGGAGTCTTTTCCGATGAGCGCCTCAGCGGATGCGGGTCTTCTTGTAAGTCTTACATTCGAGTCTTTTCTAGTATTTAATATTCTGGTCTGGTACTTTAAATATTTAGTCTTTTACTAGCACACTATTTTACTTTGGTCAATTGCTCGAAGCATTAGCTGCGCTTAGAGTAGTAAGATTAGTGTAGACGTGGTATCTAGACAACATCTTACCAGTGTGAGCTGCTTGTCGCACTCTAAGACACCTAGCGCGAGAGTGATAGACCTCGTTAGGTGGAGAGTTCCTTATACATGTGTTAGGAAAGTTAACATTGTGAGAGCGGGGCTGAATAGGGTAGTCGCCTCAGTGAGGGAGGAGGTGCAAACCTTTTTAACTCGGCTCACCATTTCGTCTATCGCCCCCAGTAAAGGACAGAGGTGGTAAACCTTGTTATACGTAGAGTATCGTGGCCAGATATTTCTGCTAGATAGGACCTCTCTATACCCAATCCTATACCCTTTGATCATCACCTAATGATCTTGAACCTAATTAAATCACTTCACATTCCTCGTGGAAATTACGATACCTAGAATACCCCCGATGAAGGCTACATTGACTACTGTACGCTTACGGTATATCCGTTTGTGACTTCTGGTGTCAACAACTTTCTGGCACCGTTGCTGGGGAACGATAGTTGTTTTAACTAAGCTAGAATCATTAGTTATCTTTGTTTGATTAAAACCTTTTACACATCCAATGGATCAAACAACTCTTTTCGATTATGTGGCTCCATTGGGCTCTGAGTTGGAGCTGCCGAGTTCATCAAAGGCCATTTTGGCCTGTCACTATGAGCTTCGCCCAGCGATGGTTCAGGAGAATCCCTTTTTGGGAGGAGATGAGAATACCTATACACACCTATGTGATTTTGAATAACTTTATTTGTGTATTCACATCCAAGGGATGAGGGGAGTAACCCTTAAGTGGAAAAGCCAAAGCCAGACAGTGGTATACTCGCTATGTAGGAACTATAGGAGGAGAATGGGAGAAGCTACAAGCCAAGTTCTGTCTTACCTACTTCCCTATTTCCCACGTAGCTCGTCTTCGTAGTGATGTCTTGAACTTCAAGCTAGAAGAGAAGGAGTCTCTAGGTGCAGCCTAGGCGCGTCTTACCAACTTAGTATCCTCTAGCCCAGACTTAGCTACAACCGAACCAACCCTTATGCAACATTTCTACCTCGGTCTTAGCCAAACCTCCGCACAATTCCTTGATTTAGCCTCCAAGGGAGCATTCCTTCACCTACCCATTAGTGAAGGTAAGGCTATTCTTGTGACCATTCTCGAGAACACCCTACACTGATGATCATAACGAAGCTCCCGAGGAAGATCAGTCTCCAAGGGATGAACCTTCGACAGCTAAAATTCCTTTAGCCACCTTCCAAGCTGTTGAACCTGAACCACAACCACAAACTCCTCCAAGGGAAGAAGAAATTCATCCCTTGGAATATCCTCTTAACATCGAGAGTAATCTTTTTGCTGATTTTGGCAATGTCTCGAACTATCCTATGCAAAAGAAATCTACAGCATGTTGAGCTCCGAATGATCATATCCCTACCCATCTTGAGACATGTTACCTCAAGGCGACTGCTCAAGAGCTCACGTCTATTATGAGCAACGAATGGCTCAGGGAGGCAGAGGCATCATCCGATGTCATTAAACTCCTTTCCTGTTTCACATCCATTCCTTGTATCATCAATAGGATCATGTAGAATCTCTTTATGACCCCACTGTAGGAGTGAGCATAATGTCCAAATCTTTAGCATCAACGCTCCTAGGCGATGAGCCGCTAACTCCGACCAACAAATTTCTCAAGTTACCTTCTGGGAGATTGGTCGAGAGTTGCGAGATTGCATAGAATATCTCCATCTCTATTAACAAAGTCACCATCCTCCTAAACTTCTTCTTTGATATGGAGGAGGTTGACTTGTTAATCAGGCACCCAATCATGAGATTCCTTGAGGGATATCATGAAGGGTGCCTCAATTGTCATCTCGGGAAGAATTTAGATCCTTCTGTACCTCTTGCCGACTCTATTAATTCCAAAGCCAAATCACTACCCGAGCCTGACCCAATAGAGGAGGTTATGTCGGCATCTTTCCTAGAAACTTCTCAGCCTGATTTAGAAGAAGATGCCAAGGATTTCATTCAAGAAGAGGCCGAGTTAGATGAACTGTTAGACTTAGATGAATCCGAACCACCACCAAATCCCTTTATAGAAATTAAGCCCTTCCTTCTAGGCTTAAGTATGCCTTCTTTAATGGTGATAGAGAGACTCCCGTGATCGTTAGCGATCAACTCTCAGAGGAGGAATCCGAGAGACTCATCACCATCTTAGAAAAGCATCGCTCTGTCTTAGGATATTCTTTGCAAGATCTCAAGGGAATTAGTCCCACTCTTTGCACACATCGTATCATGATCAAACCCGATGCTACACCTTCTAGGGAGCCTCAAAGGAGACTGAACAATGCGATGAGAGAGGTTTTTAAGAAAGAGTCTTGAAGCTCTTACGCGCAGGCATAATCTACCCTGTTCCTAACAGCGAGTGGGTCAGCCCCGTGCAAGTAGTTCCTAAGAAGGGGGAATGATGGTCATTAGGAACAACAACAATGAACTAATTCCCCAATGAACCGTCACAAGATGGAGGATGTGAATAGATTACCGAAAGCTTAACAAAGGTGCATGATGTCCATCTTCTCTGATATGATCGAAGAAATCATGGAAGTTTTCATGGATGACTTCTCAGTCTATGGGACAACTTTTGATCATTGTCTTGAGAACCTGGATCATGTCTTACAATGGTGCCAGGAGAAGAACTTGATCTTGAACTAGGAAAATGCCACTTCATGGTTCGAGAAGGGATAGTGCTAGGATATAGTGTCCGAGTGTGGGATAGAGGTTGATAGAGCTAAGATAGAAGTCATAGAATAGCTCCCACCTCCCACGAACTTTAGGGGTGTTCCAGTTTCCTTGGTCATGCATGTTTTTATAGAAGGTTTATAAAAGACTTTTCTTAAATTGCTAGACCTTTAACAAACCTCCTTGCTAAAGATGCACCCTTTGATTTTGATGATAAGTGCTTAGACTCTTTTCACTACCTTAAGAAAGCACTTATCTCTGCGCCAATCATTCAACCCCCTGATTGGTCACTTCCTTTTGAGATAATGTGTGACGCTAGTGATTATGCTGTGGGTGCTGTCTTAGGAAAGACCAAAGATAAGAAACATCATGCTATCTCATATGCTAGAAAAACACTAACTGGACCACAACTGAATTATGCAACAACTGAAAAAGAACTGTTGACCGTAGTGTTTGCTATAGACAAGTTTAGATCTTACTTAGTAGGAGCAAAAGTGATCATTTATTTTGATCACGCTGCTTTGAAATACCTACTCACTAAGAAAGATGTTAAACCAAGATTAATAAGATGGATCCTGCTGCTCCAAGAAATTGATTTAGAAATTAGAGATAAAAAGGGAGTAGAAAACTCGGTAGCCGATCATTTGTCTAGATTGCAAATCGAGGATAAACAGGATCTACCCATCAACAACTATCTTCGGGATGACACACTCCTCAGAGTCTCAGCAGCCTACCCGTGGTACGCAAACATTGTCAACTACCTAGTATCAGGCTATGTACCACCTAGGGTAGACAAGAAGAAGCTTATCAAGGAGAGCAAAGTGCACCTGTGGGATGACCCATATCTCTATCAGATCTGCCAAGATGGTGTGCTAAGGAGGTGTGTGCCCATGACTGAAGCTGTCATGATCATGGAGAAGTGACACGGGGCAGAATATGGAGGCCACTATGGTGCATTCAGAACCCACGCTAAAATTTGGCAGAGTAGATTCTATTGGTCTACCATGTATGAATATACTAAAGACTTTGTGAAGAGATGTGCTCAATGCCAGAAGCACGGGAACATCAACACCCGTGATGCCATGCCACTCACCAACAACCTTCAAGTGGAGCTATTTGACGCATGGGGAATTGACTACATGGGTCCATTTCCCCCATCTCAAGGTTGTGAGTATATCTTGGTGGCAGTAGATTACGTGTTTGTTGGTGTTTCTTAGTGAAAGAAGCAAAGTCCGTAAGCGCACGGAAATACCGTTGTAGCACTTCACCCAGTGATCCACAGGGTATCGTAATTTCCATGAGGAAACAGTATAGTGCAGAAGGTTACTAAGCTAGTTGCCTAGAGGAGAGAGATAGATAACTTGGGTAGTGAGGTTTTCTAATGTTCGATTCCCTAACGAAGAATATCCAAGTCGCTAATATCTTACTTCGAGCACTAGGGCGCACCTGGTCTGCTAGGTGATACCAGCCTGTAGCTCTACGTCAAACCCAAACATGGGGGATTACAACAGACGGACAGGACTAGGTCACTCCCTGCCACCTACCCCTCAACCGTGGGGAACGAGGAAAACAAAGGTAACTCCTAGCTTAGACACCATGTCTATGCTATTAGTTACAACTCTAGCGTTGGACAGGAACTTTCGTCTTTATCAGGAGTCCTCTACTAGAGCTTTCACCAAAAGGACGGACGATGAACCCGTAAGATAAAAACAAACAAGAATACCTTGCTGAAAGGAACATAACTAAAAGGTAAACACGGGTTTCTTACTTCAAGTAGCAAGGCGCCCGTTGGGGTACAAGCGGGGAGGGAGCCGACAACTTCGGCACTCCTCTACCAGGAAGACGATGCTCCTGGGAACCTTCGAAGAAAGCTCCTCTAGCTTGATCTCACTCAGTCCCTACTTAGGCTAGCTAGAAGCTAGGTAGTGGCTCTACTCTCCCTCTTGTATACTATGCTAGAGTGTGTGTGAAGAGGAAGAAGAATGGCGTGTGGTGGATGTGTGTATGATTGATTTGATATGGAATGGAGGTGGAGAGCCTCTCCTTAAATAGTGGGTGAGCAGGTCGGTTTCGGGGCCCAAATGACCAAAACACCCCCGCACCACCAGTCCCCAGCATTGAATGTACCGC
>JALGXP010000286.1:0-43135 GCA_023333625.1 Bothriochloa decipiens | reverse complement strand
TCATCGGCCCCCTGCACCAACGCCGGCATTTCAATGGCCAGGTGTACCAGCGACGGTCTTCCTCGCTAGCTCCGCCGTCCACCACCACCTGACGTTGTGCACGGCAACAGGGTCCAGTCACTGCTGCCTGTGCTCCTTCAGGGCTGCAGGAGCTGCGCAGCCCCCTCCACCTCTTCATCAACCTATGAAGGGGCCTGTATCAGCCCTCCCCTTCTTCACCGCATGACGACATGCACACAGAGCGGTGTTGTTCCTCCTGTTAAGTACAAGGGCCTATGTGCAACATCGGCATCTCCACTACCTGCCAACTATCGCAGTGCGTTGGCTGATCTCAATTGGCGTGCTACGATGGCGGACGAGTATAAGGCGCTCATCGACAACGACACTTGGCGCTTGGTACCTCGACCCCCTGGTGCCAATATTGTGACGGGCAAGTAGATATTCAAGCGTAAGTTCCACTCTGATGGCTCCCTTGCCAGCCACAAGGCTCAGTGGGTTGTCCGTGGCTTTTCTCGGCAGCATGACAATGACTACGATGAGACCTTGAGTCCGGTTGTCAAGCCAGCCACCATCCGTGCTGTCCTCAGCATTGCAGCTTCACGGAAGTGGCTCATTCATCAGCTAGATGTGAAGAATTATTTTCTTCATGGCGACCTTGAGGAGACCATCTACTGCCAGCAGCCTCCGGCTTCGTCGACCCGTCCTAACTTGGTTTGCCTCTTGCAGAAGTCGTTGTACGGGCTCAAGCAAGCACCTCACGCGTGGCATCAGCGGTTTGCCACCTAAATCTGAAAGCATGGCTTCTCCGCAGCGAAGTCTGACACATCTCTCTTTATTTATAAAAATAGAGATGATGTTGGCTACCTGCTAATCTTTGTCGACGACATTGTCCTGACGGCATCCTCTCTTGCTCTACTATGGCGCATCACCGACCGCCTCCGCTCTGAGTTCGCCATGACCGATCTCGGCGCTCTCCACCGTCGATCTGCTAAAGCGGGCTGGCATGGCTGAATGTAATTCCACGGCAACTCCGATTGACTCTCGGTCGAAGATATCTATGGTGACGCCGTTGCTAACCCCTCAGAGTACTAGAGTCTGGCCGGCACTTTGCAGTACCTTACACTGACTCGGCCTGACCTCGCCTACGCCGTTCAGCAAGTTTGCCTCTTCATGCACGACTCTCGAGAGCCTCATCTTGCTCTGATCAAGCGCATTCTGCGTTATGTCCAGGGCACCCTCGACGCAGGTCTGCACATCGGCATCGGCAGCATGTCATCCATCACAACATACTCCGACGTTGATTGGGCTGGATGTCCAGACTCTCGGCGTCTCCTGGTCTTCAAAACGGCAGACCACGGTGTCTCGGTCTAGTGCGGAGGCGGAGTACGAGTTGTTGCTCACGCAGTCGCTGAGTGCTGCTGGTTGCACCAGTTGCTTGAGGAGCTTCATATCTCGATCCCTTCGGCGACCATTGTCTATTGCGACAATGTTAGCACAATCTACATGACTGCCAATCCGGTTCATCATCGCCGCACGAAGCATATTTAGATTGACGTTCACTTTGTTTGTGAGAAGGTGGCTTTGGGACAGTTCAGAGTGCTACATGTACCCTCAGCTCATCAATTCGCGGACATTATGACTATGGGACTGCCTGTACAACTGTTCAATGACTTTAGGTCTAGTCTTTGCATGCAGTTCCCTCCCGCGACTGCGGGCAGGTATTAAAGATATGTATAAGTCAAGTCATCTTGTATTGTATGTTGGCTATATATATGAGATCCACCCCTCCCTAATGGGTGTGAGGTGTTATTCCAATTCTCTACATAAACAGGCAGGAAGGTTTAGAGGGGCACCCAAACCTATAGAGACCTATAGTCCCCCAACACAATGAGACATCATCCGAGCCATAATCACCTCCGCTGGAGAAAAAGCACTACAGGGAGATGACAAGCTTGCACGGAGCAAGAACCAGCTCTAGCCGCATGGTAGGGAGTTGGCAAATGGAAGCCAAATGTGGAGAAGCAAAACCTCCCCCTTAAGGTCAAGAGGAATTATAAAGCGCGAGACTGCCCTTAGAGAGTAGTACATCACAGTACCTAGACGAACCGGAGGTGTTGGAACAACTGCCTTACAAAAGAATGGTAGATAGAAGACTAGAGTGACACCACCGCTGCATGTTGGAATGGCCTGGTAGAGTGAAAGGACGAGCAATGGTAAACAAGGGGGGAAGGGAACCTTAGCACCTTAGGAAGGGAACGGGTCAGCCTATGGGGAGGTGCAGTCATAGTGGTGGCAACCAGGAGTGGAGTAGCCAGTGGCACTGGTTCTGTGGTCGTTGGAGGCACTAAGATGAGGGACTAGGGGTGGGAGCTGAGGTTTCCATTCCTCTTCACCTTTTTGGCCACTTGTAGTAACTTGAACTTACATATGTACTTTTTAAGTACTACATGAAATAATTGAGTTTTGTAAAATTACACTAATAAAGATATTCTTGATTAACTAGAACTCTTGTTTGAAGATGTTAGCACAATAAGAAAGGAGGGGTAGTAGTTGGCATTTCATAAAAAGAACAGGCCTACAACTTCTTCCCTGATATTTAGGAAAGTAGCGGTAAATAAGAATAAGAGCAAAAACTGTCATTTCTTCTCCTTGGTTGCCCAAGGTGCTTGTTAGACATACATGTGTGCATGTGCATGTGTACTAGGTCTGTGCCTGGACGCCCAGTGCCGGCCAACCCCTCCTTTGGTTTAGAGTATTTAGAGGAGTTCCTCGACTGGTTATGCTCAGCCTTAGATTAACTATAGGAGTGTTGTGGTTGGCTTAGAGTGTTTAGAGGAGATCATAAGCCTCAAGAATCTCCTCACCTCTATATGTAACACGTCCTCTCTCACTCTACAATCAATCAATACACTTTTACACAAATCCTACAGTTTCAGTGCTGAATGCCACTCAGCAATCATTGCTATTTGGCTCCAGTATGTTAGTCCATGCATTCTTTATATCTTCCAGTCAAACTGCAAATAAATCTCACCACAGATATGGCTGGTGGATGAAAAATTTTCACAAAAATTGTTCCAAGCACAACAGCTGTAAGAGGACCAGAAGCTCTTAGGAAACGCAATCTTTTATTGGATTTTCCCTGCAAAGTTTTATGGTCACAAACAAGGAAAATGATCAAGGCAACTGAAATATATTTAATAAATAAAGAAAATAGAAACTTACTCTATTCTTCATAATTAGAAGAATCGCAAGAAAAGTCGATCCCATCACAAATGGAGGCCAGGAGAACTGCTTGTTAAGTTAAAGAAAGTGTGTAAATTAAATATCAGAACTAATATGATTTTTTCACAAAAAAAGCAAATATACTAATTTGAAGGAAAGTGGGCTGTAAAACATAAGTGCAGTTCACTACAGTTAAAATGAAATATGATAAATTTATTTAAGCACAACAAAATTTCAAATTTACGTTCATTAAGTAATGACACATGTGACAAAAATGACACAAAAAGTGTTCTTATTAAACAAATGCTTGAAATTGCTATTTAAATTTTAGCTTATATTTCAGCTAAATATAAACCTAGCTCCTTCTAATCCTATTTAAATACACAGACACCCAGGAGACTGAAGAATTAGAAAAACCCTTTTCAGATACTGAAATTAAAGAGGTTGTTTTCTCTATGGACAAGAATACTGCTCCAGGCCATGACCATTTTCCAATAGAATTCTATCAACACTGCTGAGAGATCATCAAAAATGATTTGGTTCACCATTTTCAAGATTTTTATAATCTGAATTTAGATATTGGGTGTTTCAACTATGGTATTATTACTCTGCTACCTAAAGTTAAAGATGCCAATAATATCAAGCAATACCTTTTTCAATATCTCAGACAAAGAGGTTTTTATGCCAAACGGTGTGAATGGATAAAACTTTGATAAGCTCTGGCACTGTTAGTGTTAAGAAGCTGTTTGGTTCCAGTGATGTAAACGGCAACGCAAATGGAATCAGATCCTAGTGCAATCGGTTTCATGGAACGAAAAACGCTAATTGTTTGTTTGGCAGTGGTAATGGATCCGAGAGGTGCCAAGCATCCGTGGCGCTTGTCGCATCTCGCGAGTGTCAAGTGCGGGACCACGGGAGAGGTATGCACGTTCCATAGGCTTGTATCAGTTTACACCGTGATTTATTATGGACAGACCAAGCCAAACGGCAATTAATGAAATCAGATCACGCTGTTAACTGATCACAGCCTAAAAGCCCCAACCAAACAGCACCTAAAGTTAATAACACTGTATTTGGGGCTAACCAAAATTTGCCACCTCAATTGTTAAAGAAGCAAACGTATACTGATTTATATCCAGTAAGGATTGAATTAAAATTTAAATTTAATTTACTCATCGAGCCTGGTCAATCGAACATCATAGTTACCTTTTTGTGCTAATATATAAGAATGTTGGTTGCAGAATAACAACAGCTTAATATTGTTTATGAGGGCTTGGGGAAAATTATGTGAGGCACTTAATAGCTAACTCTTCAAAACTGTAATATGCAGATTTGGCCTCTTTGTGGCATCCCAGTTAGTACCAGAATTATCAGCTGAGGCTGCTTTGCCTTGGTAACCTTCTTGCAGTTACTTTTCTTGCATTTGATTGGTTCGTGTGTTGCTACAAATACTTTCATATTGACAGGGATGAAATATGTACTATTGCTCAATGTTCTCAGCAATTACTCTTAATTCCTTCTTATTAATTAAACTCTGCAAATGAGTACTATTTGCAGCTTTGTTTTCAACTGAATTTGAGCTTAGGGGAAGAAATAGAGCACCAGAAGTTTGATAAATTGCATAGCTCATGTGTCCTAATTTTTTGTGTGGTTTTCGTTAAGCATATTCCTATAGATGTTGTTATGTTATTAAATAAATTATATTGTTCTTCAACTATCCTCTTTTGAAGAAAAATTACGTGGATCATGCTTCTTACTGTTACTGCATCAGTTGTCTGATATGACATTATGTTAACAAATACTCTGCTTGTTCATTGAATAATATTTGTAAAGGCATTCATATTAATTGAATGTGTGTGTGACCTTCTATGCCCCATCTTACAGTAACCGCAA
This sequence comes from Bothriochloa decipiens, assembly GCA_023333625.1. Taxonomy (NCBI): domain Eukaryota; kingdom Viridiplantae; phylum Streptophyta; class Magnoliopsida; order Poales; family Poaceae; genus Bothriochloa; species Bothriochloa decipiens. Next base: position 38,020 of record JALGXP010000286.1, on the reverse strand, counting down.
CTTCATATATGTAGGAATACCTCTGTTTAAAGTTTCTTTTGCCAGAGTGCGGCATTGCTATGCACAATCTTTTTTAGGCTATGGTAGAGTAAAAAATTGAGTTTAAGTAATTTTGTCCATTTGCCTGAGACTACCTTTCTCATTCCTGTTTACAGACAGTTGAATCAGCTCTGCAAATTCACCTCCCCAGCTGCTATTCATTGTTTCATATGAAGTTGATAATATGAAAAATTTGACAGCCAATGGTAAAAAATGGTATGATATGAATAACAAGTGAAAAAAAAACATCAATGTACACTAAGGCTCTTGCTGTTTCTTACTGCCAGCAAGCACAAGCACTTAGCTTAGGTTCTGAACTTTGTCATTTGCAGCAGCAAACTCAAGCAGCTATCTTAGGTTCTGATCTTTGATGTGCACGAATTCTGTACTTCTTTTAGGTTGCAAGTAATTTCCTTTATTTTATTTACCAGTTAATTTCACTTGCTTAAGCTGTATTGGTAGTTCAGTACCAGTCCATAGTATTTTTGCTTCAGCGTAAGTCCCTGGAGATATTAATTTCAAGTACCAGCCCAGAGCAATTTCAAGTCCACCAAATTCATGCATTCCTCAATATTAATTTCACTTGCGTAAGATATATTCATGCATTCAGTGCTCTTCTTTGTTTCTTGCCACATATCCCGTACACTGAATTTGTGGTAGTGATATCCTCTGTCGAATATGTTCTCAGAAGATTCTCCCATCTTTGTCATAGGATGAGAACATGCATACATAAGGGATGGCACTGAATTATATTGTCAGTTTTGTGTGGATAAATTTATTTTTGCTTGAGACTAAACCATAGTTGTTGCTAACATTATGGCTACAGTTTAGAAAAAAAACTGTTATGCCAAAAATGTAAAGTTGAGTGCTTATCATTTATCCTTGTGTAACCTGGAAAGGAAACATATTAATTTGTATTATTTGTCTCAGTCCTTTCGGTTTAGAGCACCAAAAGCAAGTTCAATGATCTCATGTCAAACTATCCACCTCTGCTGCCATCAAGGTATGCTCTGTTCAGAGTTAACTTTCATTTTACAATGGTTGTGATGTTAATGATAACATGATGTTCTTTCTGAAGAATCTGTGGGCTGGATAATTCATATAATGTTAGTATATATTGATAACATACTTCCAGGCAACCTGAATAATCCAATTATTTGATAGCTTTAGCATTTTTCTGTAAGAATGGAGGACAATCAGATGTGCATATCCAGGTTTCACCAAATAAACCTATCTTTTGTGCAGTGTGCCTGCAGATACCGCGCAGCCAGGAGTGTGACAACTCAGAGGACCCCAAAGCCACAGGTGATGAGCATGACCCTGCTCCTTCTGCTCTGGCTGCCTCCTTGCCATGACGCCTACTGGTCCGCATCGACATGCCAGTGTTCCACCCGGCTGAACGGGCAGGGCACATGTTGTTCTTCCGTGGATCGAGTCGTGTTGAATGTGACGGGAAACAGCTCAAGTTATCTCCTTTTATTTATTTATTTTTTTGGCAGGAGCTCTGATCTTGTCAATACTCAGTACTTTGGCAAATATTCAACAGGAAAGGAGTGCTCATCTTGCCATTCTTCCAATTGGGTACTCTACCGTGCTTGCCTGAAAATTAGGTACTGTGAAGGTAAATGGACTTGCTTAGTTCCTCAATGGCTTGATTTTATTGGCCTGCTTAAACTTTGAGACGCGGTAGCAGAGATGTTATTCTTGCTGTCACAGATAGCTGTTGCTGATAAACATATCTGCTCCTTTTTTTCACTTTCTTTGCCATCACAACAGCAAGGAGCAAGGATACAGGCCCATGGACAGACTCTTTCGGCTAGATGTTGGGACATGCTGACCTCAATAAAACCATGGGTATTTTTCAACACAGGTATCTGTTGACATTTTATATTTTAAAAGGCTAATTATTTCATTCTTCTATATATGAATAAATAGTGAGTTTGTGAGAATGTGATGCTGCGCTCTCCATGTTAATTTTGCAAATTTCGGTTTTTATTAAATGTCATTTTAATATCATTATTTAATTTCACTGTATTATTATCTTATTGTGCGATCCCTGTGTTTAGCACAAAAGTTTAGTTGTCCCGTAGCAACGCACGGGTACGCTACCTGTAAGAACCTAGAATTCTCAAACATGTTCGATTGTGCTATTGGGAAGTGGCCAATTAAGTATCTTGGAGTCCCTATGGCTGGATCCAGATTACATGTTGCTGATTGGTTAGCTATTGGGGAAAGGTTGTTGAAAAAGGCTAAATGGTTGGAAGGGTAGTTCTTTGAGTTTGGGGTGGAAGATTGGTGCTTATTAATTCATGCTTGAGTAATCTCCATGTTTATGCCTTGTCCATACTGGTTGCCTGTGTCAACCATAAATAAAATGGATACATCTAGAAAGAGGTATTTTTGGCAGGGGGGAGTTTAAAGAGGAAGTATCATATGGTCAGGTGGACTACAATTACTAAACCAAAGGGAAAAGGAGGATTATGAATTAAGAATCTGAGAAGGATGAATATTAGTCTCTTATTCGAATGTTGATGGAAACTTGAAAATGGGGATGGTATATGACAAGAGATCATTAAAAAGAAACATTTGAAGAAAGGAAGCATTTCTCATCTGAAAAAGAATAACAAGAATTCCCTCGTGTGGAATGACTTGCTAAAGGTAAGGCACATTTACTTAAAAGGCAGATTTATGGTAGTGGGAATGGCAAAGTTACCAGCTTTTGGCATATATGAACTTGTCACCTTGGCAGACAAATTTCCAAGCCTATATGAACTTAATGAAGGCATGTTCTGTTGAAAAATGAAAAAAGAGAAATTGGAGGCTGACTTTCAGGAGATGGTTTCATGAAGATTTGCAAAGTTAGCTAAAGGCGGTTACAAGACATGGTCCATCACTTTAATATAAATGATGATAAAGATAGAGCTAAATGGGACTGGGAAAGTCTGGTGTCTTCTTGGTTAAGTCAACTTATAAACATTTATGTAGAAATTATTTTGGCCCTAGCTCCAATAAAATGTGGAAAGCCAAAATTCCCTTAAAAATGAAAATTTTTATGTGGTTAGTCTCTCATGGGGCTATCCTAACTAAAGAGAATCTCAGTACAAGTGGGAAGGCAAAACTACTTGTGCTTTTTGCACAGAAAAAGAGAGCGGTCATCACATCTTCTTCAAGTGCCTGACGGCTTAATATATCTAGAGCTTATTATCTTACTCCTTAGGGGCTGACTGTAGGCCTGGTACCACGGAATAATAATAATATTGTGTTTGAATTGGTAATATTCTCCCACAGGGTTCTAAGATGCATGCTGTGAGTTTGTCGGCTGTTTGCTGGGCAATTTGGAGGACGAGAAATGCTGTTTGTTCAGAAGAGTGAAATCTCCTACCGAGATTGTACGATATAGTCCTTTCTTACATATATGGGGATGTTATGGCTTGTAGTTCCTAAACTTTTTTTTTGTAATTTCGTTGCTTTGGTGATGAAAGTCGGTTTTACTGGTGTGGAAAAAATACAGACACTAGGATTATCATACAAGGTCATGACGGACTTTTTGGTTGGTCCCTGCCTGGCAGCTAGGAAACCGGCCAAAGATCTAAACTCTAGGCCAACAAAATCCAACGCCTAGGGTCTCTTGCCTGGGCCATGCAACTTTGAGCCCTCCAACCAAACAAGCCTAAAGTTAGGGAAATGATGCCTTATCTACCAAAACATTCTGCCCCAGGCTCTGTTCACACGACAAGAATATCAAGTTGTGTCATGGCCTCACCTAAAGCTTCAATGGTACCATGGTCATAACACTTAATGTCTCCCATTACTGGAGTATGGTGGATGATGAACAATCAAACAGAGTACACGCGAGGGAGGACAACAATGAAAGAAGCATTGCTACAAAGCGTTCCCTCGGCATCACATGCAAGCCTAGCCGCAGGACCAAAGGGTAGAGACCAATGTAGTTGACGTCAGTGTCGGAGTAGATGTGGAAGGTGGACCATCCACTTTGTTGATGGCTTGATATTGAGGTACAAGGCCATGGACAGGTGATGTTCATAAGGATTAACAATAAGCACAGGCGCACTCTGACATCTACCCACCCATTCCTAGCAAGCATTAGAACTCGATGGTTGTTGCTTGAAGCTGCTAATCAAGGATGGCATTATGCAAAGTCTAGGATGCCAGTGCCAATCACATCGTCCATGGTGAGGGGTGAGCTACGTTCCTTTAATGGATCAAAGCACGATGGAACATGGAAAGCAACTATGCATGGTAGGATCAACAATAGTGTTGATGTAGGTCATCAGGCTCAAGACAAACGCGGGAGGAGAGGTGATCAGGTACAAGTCTCACCTTGTCGCCAAGGGCTGTGTGCAACAGTCGTTCATATCATACATGCTGATAGTTGTAATTGTGAAAGAAAGTTAAGCGGTGCACACATGGATGTGAATTTGGCCTTCCTCGGTAGCAATTTCGAGGAGGTACATCTCACAGCCACTGAGCTTCGTCATCCAGCTATGGCAAGCATCACGGGCTTAGAATGAAAACTACACATGAGTACATAATGCAGTAAGCCCTCGGGTTTTAGCAAAGCATGCATGAGTCGGCAATGCACAGGGTCTCCATGGAAACTCATGATCCTAGGGGTACATATGTGGATAATTTGATCATCACTAGATGGAGCGAGGCTGAGATAAACTGCTACAAGCAAAAAAATCCAGAGGTTGAGGATGAGCAAGTTGGGCTTGTTCTCTTTCTACCTTTTGCAGTAGAGTAGCAATAGGATCATCCTATGCCTGTGCAACAACGCACTAGGCCAAACACATCCTAGAGCAGGAGTGCAGTCCTGCACTCATGAAGACGGGCTCAAGTTGAACATGATAGAGAAGGCATACATCACTCAATACCAAAGGATGATTGTCAACCTCCACTATCTTGCTCACACGCAAGCAGACAAAAGATATGATGATCTGTTCTTCTATGGCATTAGCGTGGTAAGTTGGCTCTCAAGCAAAAGGTGGAAGCACTCTTCTCATATGAGGCAGACTATGTGGCCGATGTGGTTGGCTCGGCTACTTAGGTTGTCTTTGGTTGGGTGTATAACCCAAACCAGGCTTCCTGGGGGCCAAAAATCAGTTGTTTGGTTGCCTGGCCAGAGGGTCTGGCCTGGCTAACTTGGGCCATCCGTACAGCCTTAGCCAGGCTAAGGTAGCCGATTTGGTCATTCTCCTCTGGCCAGGCCTGCGCCAGCACCCGTGTGCTCCCGGGTCTGATTCTCGTCACCTCCTAGCCTCCTCACCCGAGAGTGGGTGCGCCTCACCACCTGCTTCACCACGTTCTGGTTGGCCGGCCGGCCGTGGCGTGCGCCCCCGCCACGCTCCTCCTCCTCCCCCGTCGGTGCTCGCGGCCACACAGATCCGGCGTCCACCACTCCACTGCAGCTCCTGCCGGAGACCCCACCCCTCGGTGCTGGAGGTGGAGGTGGAGGCTCCGCGAGCACCTCGGGCCGGCCGTCTCCGCCATCCTCCCCATCGGCCAAGGCGGCGAGTGGGTGAGGCCAGCCACCGTTGACGGTAGACAAGACGAGGTGAGGCCGGCACAGGTAGGGGTGTTGGGCCCAGCGGACGGCCGTCGGTGCCAGAGAGCGGCCGCCTACTTCTCCGTACCCGCGCGGCCGCCTACTTCTCCGTACCCGCGCACGCCACCTTGTCTTCGCCAGAGGCGTCGGCGTCCTCGGCGCTCGGTGCCCTCCCCAAATCTGCTCGGAGAAGACAAGGACGAGGGCGGGCAACGAGCGGGAGGCGGAGGACATGCGGAAGAATGCGTGGTGGTAGGGTCGGGGCCTCACCATCCTCGTCAATGCCGATTCGACGATAGAATCCGCGTGCACGACAACCGCAGCGGCAGAGTCCGTGTCTACGCGGCCATTATTAGTGGCGGCGCCCCGCGCCGAAGCCGAAACCGACGCTGTGAGCTTGGCGAGGTGGCAGTACACCGTGCGCATGGCTGTTGTGTCCCCAAACGCGCTTGTGCCGCTCTACGGCCGCGAAGGGAGCTCTAGTGCCATGAAGCCGTTGGCCCTGAGACGGAGCGCGCAAGGGAGTGGCAGCGGCGGCGGCCACCACCGTCACGGGTAGTGAGGACGGCGTCGACGGACGTCGCGTCCAAGGACGTGGCATGGCTGCACCTACAGCTGGCCGCTGCGCGTCTTGCCGCGCGCGGGCGCCAATGGGTCGACGGCGGCGGCGGCAGACGTGCTCGTGGTGAGCCAGTGCCCTTAGACTCGTCGTGCAAGTAGGCATGCTCATGTGCACCTTAGACTCGTCGTGCTTGCAGCAATCAAATGCTTGTTTGTTGTGGTTGGTTGCTTGCCATGGTCGTCGCGTGCTGTGTGCCTGTCTGTGTGCGCTCGGCGGACACGACCATGTGTAGTTCCTGATAGAGAAGCGAGCACAACAGTGAGAGCTCTGCCAACCTCCCCACCAACCACCTCCTCGGCTCTGTTCCAGGTACGGGTGCCCACCGTGATGCTCACCATCAATTGCCGGAGTCTGGATTCGTTCTGCTCGTTGGATGCTCTCTCGCCGTGAACCCATTTCCTACCCTACTCATTGGATGCTCTGTTCGTTGGATTGGATGGCCACCGTGAATCCATTCAAGAGCTGCCCACAAGGTGTTCGACTAAATTGCTCCATGGAGGTAAGCTTACCGATTTAGAGAAGAGGTCACTGTATCAAAATAATCCAGACAACCAAACACAATCTGGGACTAGCCAGGCTAACATAGTGCAAGCAACCAAACACGACTATGTTGGCTTGCTAGAGCCTGGCTTGAGCTAGCCTGGCTTGGTCTGGCTAGCTAGGCTTATCTAATACACAAACCAAACACACCCTTAGTGACTTCAAGAGAGGCAAACAGCATAGCATATAGTTGTGCCACCTTCATGTCACCCGATTTCACCAACAAAGACCAGTGATAATGAGACTATTTCCATTCTTTCCTGTTGTCATTTCCTCTTCCGATTTCTTCCCTCTCAAAACCACACAGGCACATAACACCAGCAGCATATAGTGATGGCCATGGCGACACGCGGCAAGTCAGCAATGTTCAAGCTATGCATGCCACCTGCAAACTTGCCCACCTGCCTTAAGTGTGGCATCAGCGCCCACTAGGCACGCGACTGATCTGGACACCTCAGCACGCGGCACGGTGCACTTCGGCAATTCGTCGTGGGTGGAGATCAAGGGAACATGCTCCATCGTCTTCCAGGCTAAGAATGGCGAGCAACGCGTTCTTCACGGCATCTTCTTCATCCCAACGCTCCGCAACTCCATCATGAGCCTGGGGCAGCTCGATGAAGGAGGTTCCAAGGTGGAGTGCTCCACATCTGGGACCGACGCGATCGTCTTCTTGCCAAGGTGCGCCGCGGGCCCAGCCGCCTCTACATTCTTCACCTGGAGGCAGCGAAGCCGGTCCCAGGAAGGACGACGACGCGTGGCGCTGGCATGAGCACTACGGCTACCTCAACTTCGAAACCTTACATCAGCTCGGCGAGCAGGCCATGGCTCGTGGGTTGCCAGTGATCGAGCACGCGGAGTAAGTCTGCGACACCTGCACCACCACCAAGCTGCGCCACAAGCCGTTCCCGCAGCAGGCGCAGTACCGCGCGCAGGCGCCCTTGGAGCTCATCCACGACGACTTGTGTGGGCCGGTGACGCCGGCGACGCCAGGAGGGCGCCGCTACTTCTTGCTGATGGTTGATGATGCCACCCGCTTCATGTGGGCGGTGCTTCTCCCATCCAAGGATGCTGCTGCAGAGGCCGTGAAGGTGAAGGCTAAAGCAGAGAAGCAGAGTGGCCGCGAGCTGAAGGTGATGCAGAGCGACAACGGCAGCGAGGTCACCGTCAGCGAGCTCGCCGAGTTCTTCGCCGCCGAAGGGGTCAAACGCAACTTCTTCGCACCACATTCGACACAGCAGAATGGCCCTCAAGCTCTTTGGCTCTTTGGCCCTCCAGGCTGTAGGCTGATCTCCTTGGCAGGCGTGTGGAAGTGGTTGAGCTCAAAGTTGATAGCAAATCAGCTCTTGCATTTGCCAAGAATCCAGTCTTCCATGAGCGTAGCAAGCACATAAGGATCAAGTATCACTTCATCAGAAACTGCTTCAAAGATGGAAGCATCAAGCCAGACCACATTTGCACCAGTGATCAGCTTGCAGACATCCTGACCAAGTCCCTGGGAAGATCCAAGTCTGAAGAAATGAGAAGAAGGATCGGCCTGAAGCTCATCACCTCCAAGGGACACAAGGCTAAAGGGGAGAACTGTCAGTGTTAGCCTAGTGTTAATCCTATCTAGCTATTATTACTATTCTCTAATTTGCTTTTTCCTAGCAGTAAGAGTAGTTAGTGGCTTGCCTTGAGAGTCAAGTTGATCATGCTCCTTGGCAGTCAAATATGACTAGGGGAATCAAAGGACCTGCCTTTTAGGCAGTTAGGAATATGCCCGGGGTGAACCCCTGCCTATATGAAGGGGTGGGCACTTGCGTTTGTAACCAGACTTCTACATCTTTATGCAATTCAATCAAATGGCCATAGAGGGCAAACTTGTAAGGCATAATCTGCTACTGCCCAGTTCTCTTCTTCCTGATGAGGTCAAGGGCATGTAGATGGGTCAGCTCATAGTCATGGTTGCCTAAGTCCTTGTTCCCGTAGCTAGATTGCCAATAGGCCATACCTCGTACTAGTACAGGTACACCAGCAGGTAGTGGGCTGGTTCTAGGAGTAGAAATGGCTGATCTAAGCCATTGTACCTTACGAGTAATGAGTAGGTAGAAGTGTACCTTAGTTGGTACAAGTATGGTGTATATAAACCTATGCAATACAATGCGAAAAGGCAGCTCTTTGCCACCATTCCTGGGCTTCAGTTTCAGCCAACGCTGAAACTTGATCAGAGCAAAGTGTGTGTGTTCAGAGAGCTCAAGGCTCATCTTCAACCTTGGGACAGGGGAGAGGAGAGCAGAGGTGAGCAGGTTGCTCACCTTGGTGCTTAGTACAGGTCCCAACACGTGGTATCGGAGCAGTACAAGTCGTTAGGCTTAACCGCAGGCGATGTCTGAGACGACTGCGGGCACCCCAAGCAATGGCGAAGGCGCTGGGGACAAGCAACTTGTTCTGCCAGCAGCCCAGCCAGTGATGGAGGTGTGCACGGTGCGGGAGTTCGACAGGAACAACTCCTGGCCGATGCTCACCCGCACCAACTACGACGAGTGAGCTGTCCACATGAAGTGGAAGCTCCGCGCGCGAAAGTGGTGGACGGTCGCGGAGACTGGTAACGCCGGCGAGGAGGCGGAGGTGGGCGTCATGGAGGCGCTCATGGCCTCTACGCCGAGCGAGTTCCATGAGGCGATCGACACGAAGAACACGGCGAAGGAGGCGTGGAAGATGCTGGCATCGTTCCGCATCAGCTCGGATCGGGCCAAGCGGTGGAAGGTGCAATTGCGCCGAGAGTTCAACGACATCCGGTTCAAGTCCGGGGAGTCGGTGGAGGACTTCGCCCTGCGGCTTCAGTCGCTCGTGAGCCAATTGGCTACCTACGGCAAGCCGCTGGAGGACGAGGACATCGTCAGCAAACTGTTGTGCATCGTGCATCCCAAGTACGTACAGCTCGCCCTGTCCATCGAGACGATGCTAGACTTGTCCACATTGACTCTGGAGGACGTGGCGGGGTGGCTACGGGCGGTGGAGGATCGCGGCTTGGCGGCGCCGGAGAAGGAGAAGCCCAAGCTTCTGCTGTCGAAGGAGTGGACGGCGTGGATGAAGGAAAAGCGCAGGTTCGGGGAAGGCTCCTCCGGCCGCGGCGGTGGTGACTGCGGCGGCGACGGCGGGAAGAACCGCGGCATGGCGCCGGTGGACAAGAAGCGCAACACCGACCTGAACGCATGTTCGCGTTGTTTGAAGGTGGGCCACTGGGCGCGGGAGTGCCCGGAGCAGAAGCCGGAGATGAAGGTGGAGGCGCTCCTGGCTCGGGACGACAGTGACGACAAGCATGCACTGCTGATGGGGGAATATTGCGCGTTGCAGAGAGGTCAAGTAGAGGAAGCGGAGGTGGAGCAGAGGACTGCGCCGCCAGCCGTTCATCTCGACGAGTCGCGTGCGCAGGTCCTTCTAGGCGCTGTCGGGGACGAGCTAGAGCAGAGGTGGTACCTCGACTCCAGCGTGAGCAACCACATGACGGGTTATCACACGGCCTTCTCCGACTTGGACGAGACGGCCACCGGGAGCATCAAGTTCGGCGACAGCTCCCGTGTGTTGATTCGGGGCCGCGGCACCGTGCTCTTCTAGTGAAAGAACGGCGAGCACCGCGGTCTACATCCTCCCAGAGCTCCGCTCAAGCATTGTGAGCCTGGCCAGTTGGACAAGCGCGGTGCGGAGCTGGTGATACGCGGCAGTGTGCTGCGCATCTGGGACCAGGATCGGCGACTCCTAGCTAAGGTATCGAGGTCCCGTGATCGCCTCTATCTTCTTGATTTGAAGGTGGAGCACCGGTGTGCCTGGCTGCACAATGCACAGAGGAGCTGTGGTTGTAGCACGGGAGGCTTGGCCATCTCAGCTTCGACGCTTTGGCGCGGCTGGGGAAGATGGTCACCGGGTTGTCGCGCATCGAGCACGCCGGCGAGCTGTGCAACAGCTGTCTGGCCGGGAAGCAGAGGAGGCTGTCGTTCCTGAAGGCGGCGAGGTACCGTGCGGCGGATCGGCTCCAGCTGGTCCATGGGGACCTTTGCGGGCCGATCACGCCAGCGACGCACGACGGGCGGAGGTACATCCTCCTGCTCGTGGACGATAGCAGCTGCTACATGTGGCTGAGGCTGCTGACGAGCAAAGGGGATACGGCGGACGCCATCAAGCAGTTCAAGGCACGAGCGGAGGCGGAGTCCAGGACGAAGCTCAAGGTGCTCAGGACGGATCGCGGCAGCGAGTTCACGACGGTGGAATTCGCCACCTACTGCGCAGAGGAGGGGGTGGGGTCGTCATCTCATGGCGCCCCACTCGCCACAGAGAACGGCGTGGTGGAACGCCGAAACCAGACGATCCTTGGAATGGTGTGCTCCATGAAGAAGGCGAAGAAGATGCCGACGACGTACTAGGGCAAGGCGGTGACCACGACCGTCTTCATCCTAAACCGCGCGCCCACGAAGGCCCTGAAGAGGCAGACTCCGTTCAAGGCTTGGCATGGCCACAAGCCGAATGTGGCATTCATGCAGACGTTCGGCTGCATCGGCCACGTCAAGGCCACCAAGCCCGGCCTCGGCAAGATGGAGGACAAGATCACCAAGATGGTGTTCCTCGACTACAAGGACGGATCAAAGGCCTATCGGCTGTATGATCCGGTCAGAGGGAAGGTGGTGGTGTCCCGAGACATTGTCTTTGACGAGGCGGCGGCGTGGAATTGGGACACGGCGGCGACAGGGGAAGCGGCAGGGACCGGTGGCATCTGCAACTCATTTGCCGTGGAGCACATGGTGATCCATGGCGGAGGCAAGGCCACCGAGGAGAAGGCTGTGGGGGAAGCAGGGCCGGAGAGCCTACGGCTGCAGGGGCAAGGGAGCCGCCTAGTCTAGCCGCGGCGGGCTCCCCTATTCCTGTGCCTGACTCGGCGGTCCAGGTAGGTGCGCACTCCCCTGTTTCGCCAAAACAGGGGACTCCGGTGAAGGAGGCCGTCGAATTCGCATCGCCACCATCCGATCTCTCTAAGTTCATGGACGCGCACCACGAATGGGAGGAGGTGCGATTCATGCGGGTGGATAATGTCCTCGGAGACGCAGCGACGCCGGGGCTGGCGTCGTGTCTGCTCGACGACGACCCAGAGCTCATGCTCATGAGCCGGCTACTTTTGCGATCGGGAAGCGCAACGCGGAGTGGAGGAAGGCTATGCTCGAGGAGATGCGCTCGATTGAGGACAACAAGACCTGAGACTTGGTCGATCCGCCGGCAGGATGCCAGCCGATCGGACTCAAGTGGGTCTATAAGGTCAAGAAGGATGAGCACGGCGCCGTGGTGAAGCACAAGGCGCCGCTGGTTGCTCGAGGCTTCGTCCAGCGGGAAGGGGTCCATTTCAAGGAGGTGTTCGCGCCGGTGGCGCGGATAGAGTCGGTGCAGCTGCTCCTTGCACTCGTGGCAGGGAAAGGATGGCAGATGCATCACCTCGACGTCAAGTCTGCCTTCCTCAACGGCGACTTGGCGGAGGTCGTCTACTTGCGGCAGGCGTCGGGCTTCACATTGAAGGGGGCTGAGCACAAGGTGCTTCGGCTCAGGAAGGCGCTGTACGGGCTGCGGCAAGCACCGCGGGCGTGGAAGGCCAAGCTCGACGCCACCATGGCGGAGCTCGGGTTCATGCGGTGCGCCACCGAGCACGCTCTGTACACCCAATGACGAGGGAAGGAAGAGCTCATCGTCGGGTGTACGTCGTTGATTTGATCGTCACCGGAGCACGAGCGCGGGACATCGAGGCCTTCAAGGAGAAGATGGCGTCCCGATTTCTCAAGAGCGACCTGGGCACACTGTCCTACTACCTCGACATCGAGGCGAAGCAAGGGAAGGAAGCGGTCACGCTGGGGCAGCGCGCCTACGCGCTAAAGCTGCTAGAGCAGGCCGGGATGGCGGACTGCAAGGCCATGGAAACACCAATGGAGGAGCGGATGAAGCTGTCAAGGCGCATCACGGCGACGAAGGTGGATGCGATGCTCAACCAGAGTATCGTCGGTGGGCTGCGCTAGCTGAATCATACCCGGCCGGACATTGCGTTCGTTGTCGGGTATGTGAGTCGATTCATGGAGGACCCACGGGAGGACCAATGGACGGCGGTCAAGCAGTTGTTGCGCTATGTCCAGGGCATGGCAAGCCTGGGCATCGTCTTCCCCTAGTACGGCGGGCAGCGCGGCGGGCTACAGCTGACGGTGTTCAGCGAGGCGCCGCCCAAGGAGGGTGAGCAGGGGCTCACGGCTTTCAGCAACGTGGACATGGCTGGCAATGTGGACGGGAGGCAAAACACTTCCGGCGTGCTTGTCTTCCTCGACGGAGCGCCGATCGCCTGGCAGTTGGTAGATGGTGGCTCTATCTACGTGTGAGGCAGAGTACGTGGCGGCGGCCACTACGGCGTGCCAGGTGGTCTGGTGCGCCGGCTGCTGGGGGAGATCACCAGAGTTGAGCCCCGGCCGCCGGCACTGAAGGTGGACAACAAGCCGGCCATTGCGCTGGTGAAAAACCCAGTCCTCCACGACAGAGCAAGCACATCGATGTGAAGTTCCACTTCCTTCGAGATTGTGTCGATGGAGGACACATTGTCATCGAGATTGCAAACTTGTAAGGCATAATATGTTGCTGCCCAATTCTCTTCTCCCTGATGAGGTCAAGGGCATGTAGATGGGTTAGCTCATAGTCATGGCTGTCCAAGTCCTTGTTCCTGTGGCTAGATTGCCAATAGGCCATACCTTATACTAGTAGATGTACACCAGCAGGTAGTGGGCTGGTTCTAGGAGTAGAAATGGCTGATCTAAGCCATTGTACCTTAGGAGTAATGAGTAGGTAGAAGTGTACCTTGGTACAAGTATGGTGTATATAAACCTATGCAATACAATGAGAAAAGGCAGCTCTTTGCCACCATTCCTGGGCTTCAGTTTCAGCCAACGCTGAAACTTGATTAGGGCAGAGTGTGTATGTGTTCAGAGAGCTCAAGGCTCATCTTCAACCTTGGGACAGGGGAGAGGAGAGCAGGTTGCTTGGTACAGGTTCCAACAAAACTGCCCTCTGGCTGTTCCAAGTCTGTATTCTGAGTTCTAACAGACTCATTATGCCCCCTCTTTTCCTGGCTCGGTCGTCCCGGACTCAACCATGCTCCTAGGTTCCTCCAGTTCGGACCCTCTCCCTTCCCTCTCCGGCAAGTCTGCTTAGCCGTGTTTCAGTTTTACACTTTAGTTTTAGTTTCGTCCTGATGGATGCTCTTCCTGCCCAAAACTGTACCGAGGTTGTCGTTGTCATCGCTTTGATTTTGGTGGCCGGCCTCACCGCCGTTGGTGCTCCTGCCGCCAGATTTGCAGTTCACCAAAACGGTAGCCTACAGGTGCAGAACAAAATAGAATATCTCCCTTCTCCGGATAGCTTCACTTGCTCCAATTTCAGATCTGGCCAGGGGCCAGGGCCCTCTTGCCGGAGGTGTACTGCGAGGTAAAGGGAATTCTCGTCGGGGTTCTGGCCTGTGCCCCTCTACTGCAATGGTTCTCGACTTTGGCTTGTCGGAATCCTGTCCCACACCACTACATCGCCGTCTGTTGTCCTGCAGCTGAGCTCCATCAAGCTTTCCAAGTCCCGCATCATCGTTAAGTTGTTCATCATCATCACCTTTGCAGCTCGTTGCCGGCCACCACAGGTCTCCATCAAGCCTTTTTCTATACTCTGACGCCAAGCTCTCCAGATCCTACCTCGTCAGAGATGTCCACTTGGGTTCTTAACCTATGCTTCGAGCGAGGCCCGTACATCCTGGTGATCGCACTCCGATCTACGCTGACATGCTTCACGGCAACGTCTCCTCAGGTGTGATGAAATATGTGGTTTGCTTTCTCCTTTGTGGTGACTATGGATGTGACACATATAGGAATAGCACGCGTTTAGTGCACAACATACAATGCACTAAGCTAAAATATTTACTAATAAGGGAGCAGCGTACGATGCAATGCGAGATTAAGCGAAACAAAAAAGGTAAAATATTTATTAAAGGAGCAGGAAAAGGATTATAGACTGGCAAGAAGGCAACAAATAAAATCACGAGAACAAGGAAACCCACCTGGTCAGCTCCTGCAATTATGCTCTCAATGAGCGGTATAATTTTGCTGCTTCTTGTGACATTGTAACCTAAGAAATACTTTATCTGGGATAAACCAATAACAATGGCTGAAGCTGTAGTGAACCCAGATATTACAGAATGGCTAATAAAACGAATAAGCCAACCAAGCCTGCATTCATAATAAGACATATGAAATGGTTGGTTACATTCTCAATTAGAAAAAAAAAAAAGCTTAGCAAGAAGGCATATCTGTTCTACTCCCATCAAATTAAGTAAATAGTTAAGTCAGAGAGCACACAACGAAGTAGCTGCACAATGCAAAAAGGATAACTTAGGATGACAACTAAGTATCAATAGATTCTATGTTAACTATATTTCCATAGTATACCTATTTATTGTCATAAGTCTTTGTAATTATCTATAAAATTTCGGTCAAACTTGAGATGCTTTAACTCTCCAAGATTCTTGGAATGACTTATAATTTGGAATGGAGGGAGTATATCTCCCACAACTAAAAAGAGTAAAACAAGGACAATGTTACCGTGCGGTAAAATCAGCGCTCCGTCGCCCTGCCCGGCCATGCGATCGGCGCCTCCCTCCGTAAAACTTTGTGCCGCCAGGTGGACCTGCCTTGCCGCACGCCACGAGCCCGCGCGATACCGCGACGTCAGGTGGATCACGGTGATCGCACCATATCCCTTCCTCATCGATCGTGGATCACGGTGATCATGAGCTCCTTCCTTCCAATGACCCCGCGATCGTGCGCCACCACGCCGCTCTAGCGCCCCCAACCGACACGGCACCAGATCTCCTCCTCCATGCTGCGACGGCGCCCTCGCCGCCGACGGTGAAGAAGTCAGCCGCAACGCTGACCCTAGCACCTGGTCTCCTCCCCATCATCCTCGCAGCGCACGCCGTGGTCGCCCTAGCCCATCGCACGTTGGTAAATGGTAAGTCCTCCGCTATTTCTCGCATCATGATCGAGCACCTACTCTGGTTCATCTATCCTCAGTTCAGCACCACCGTATCGTCTGCGCCACCTCCTCCCCCAAGATCTCCCCTGGCTTCGTCTAGGTACTACCTGAACACTGGGTAGCCCTCATACAGGCATGAATATTCTCATTCTATTCTCTAATCCCCACAGGCACTGAGGTACCGACATGCTCAGTGGGCGGCGACGGCGGCGACAGCGGTGGCCTCCAACAACTGCAGTGGCTCGGTCAATGCAGAGACACAGAACCAAAGAACGCGCGCCTTGCCAGCCCACTACAATTTCTGAAGGTACCAATCCACATCCTCCTCATATGGTTCGTTGAGAACCAGCACAAGCGGCAGATCTAGCAGCTGTCTGAGCAATTCCCACCAGCCACCGGATTCTAGGACGATTTCACCTTCCATAGTTCCAACACAGTAATCAAGAACACGGCTCTTCTCCTACAGACCCACTCTTTTGTGTGACTGCCTGACTGGTGAGCTTTCCCACATTTTTGATTTTGCAAGCCTAGACCCGTGTTTATCCGAGAATGAGAAGGTAAAGAGGCTAGCTAGCTGGTTCGTGCGTACAGCATACTAGCACTTTGTTCTCCAAATAATATGTCCCGATATGTACAATCCAGGTTGAAATACTTGCTGGAAACACGATAATTTCAATGGATAGGAATTAACTATATTTATTCAAGCTTTTGACCATAGAAATTTATAAATAAAATGCTATAGTTGAAAAATGGCATGTTTGTTTTGTACAGGACCAGGAACAAAAGACAAGTGAAGCAGATAAAAAACCATGGTTGCAAAAAGAAGACCAGATCACGCCAGAAAACCATGCATAGATCATCAAAATCCCACAAGATTGACCCCAGTGTGCGGAGGAATGTGGCGCCAAGGACCATATCATAGCTATTGATCGGAATGTAGTAGTAGTCGATGGAGAAGATCTCGTTGGCAATGCAGATGCCGACGTCGTGGGCTAGACCACAACAAGCCACACGGTCACTATTGGCCATGATGACACCCACACCTAGGCACGCCTGGAACAACCGACATGCGGGCCACATCACTAGGAATTAAGTTATCGGTGGACCCGGAGTCAAACACAGGGCAACAAACTGCTCGTTGCCGATGGTTATGTAGAGTTGCATGGTATCCTCTATGCGAATGAATGCCTGCAATGGCATGGAGAGGGATCATTGGGTCTCGAGGTCGAAAGTCGCCGGTTCAGCAGGCTCCTCTTCCGTGGTCTGGTCATCCACATAATCAATGACTTCAAGGTAGAAGAGGTGGCGGCACTTGTGGCTGAGGCCACAAGGCTCATCGCAATTGTAGAACTGTCCTTGCTTGCGGCAGTTGGCCATCTCGGTCGATGAGAAACGCTTGAAGGGGCAAAGGGGTGGCACCGAGTGCGACGGTGACAGGGACCCCGGAGCCCCACGGCCTGAGACGGCGCGGCAGGAGTGCCCCGGTGATGACAAGGCAGGCAGGGCGGTGGAGCCGAGCGAGCAGCTATGGAGCGTTACGACGCTTGTATGCATGTGCCAGTCGCATGGCTCACTACGTGTCTTGTGGATCATGAAGCTCCACATCAATCCAGATGTTTTATCATTAACTTTGAAGATTATGTTGCATGGCAGATCATTTTTTAGTTTTTTGCTTGAATAAACCAGGTGGCATATTTGTGCTTCTTTATAAAGGGAAACTTCAATGCTCGAAATTTCAAATGCTCCAAAGAAACAATTAAATAAACATTTTTTTGTGAGTAAACAAAGTTACCTTAGCAATCCCATCAAGCACTCCAATATCCCAACCATGAATGCCAGTAATATGGCTAACTCTGTGTACAGCTCACTAGATGAATTAACAATACCCCCAAGAACATTGGATACAAGCAGAGAAACAAGTGCCACTGGACCTACTGCTAGTTGTCGTGACGAGCCAAATATTGCATATACAAATAATGGGACAAAACCTGTGTCTGTTCAGAACAAGGAAATGAAAAGATATGGTTTGCGTTACTAATTGAGTTCACTTGCGAACATAGAGGAAAATATAGAGAGGAGATTTAAAGATGGAAACACTTACAAAGCCCATAAATCGGGTGCAGCCCAGAAAGCTTTGCATATGACATTGCCTACAGTACAGCACAAGAAAAAAAATGATGTTCTAATTTTTGGAGAAAAGGTAAGATGGAAAGGAGGGTACACTAAAAAAACATATTTGAGTAAATATACATTATTATTATAAAAATTAAGTCAAGTGAACAAAAAATTATGAAGCAACCACTAGTACAGTACAAGCGAATAAGGACTGATGAGACACAATAAGAACAGATGAACTATTCAATCTTATGTAACTTCCATTGTCATAGGCTTTGATTGCTTCATTGACAGCATTTGTGAACAAAAACAGACTACCAAATATATGCAGTCAGCAACAGAAAGATAATTTGAAATTTATCATTCTATTTGAGAGGTTCATGTTGAACAGAGGTGAAGGATGCACTCCATTGGATCTTGCGCCTAATCAAACGGCAGAAGTCCGTCCATGTCCAAGAAACAATGACATGATAACCAACATTAATGGCAGCAAGCAAACCACAGAAATTGTAGTCCTGACGTTGTTAACAATAGGCACAGTTGACTTGTCAGTTAGGGCTTGTTTGGAAGCATAAGGCTAATTGTTAACCAGCTAATTTTAGCTCTAGCCCATCCAAATAGGAGGCTAATGGGTGCACTTTTAGCCAAGATTCCAACTAGTTGTTAGCCTAATAGCTGGCCAGCCCCACAGCTTGGGGTAATTTTTAGCATCAACTAGTAACTCCCTAGATCCAAACAGACCCTTAGGCAAGCTCGGTAGTTTAATAAATAAACCAAGATTTCCATCTGAAAACTATTGTAATGTAGAACCAAATGTTTAACTCAAAGCTACATGACAATAAAAGCAAGACTCCACTCCGTTAATTATATACACAAACAGCCTATACATGGGACCCACAAATTCCTGTAACTTGAATTCCTTGGTTCTCCACTGATGGACAGACTCAACACAAGGAACATCCTAAAAAGAAAAAAGCACAAGCTTGAAGGAAATAAGTACGATTGCATTCTCTGCAACAATAACATGGAGGAAACTTCCTTTCATCTTTTCTTCAGCTGCCCTTTCAGCCAAGCTTGTTGTTGGTTTCTCGGCATACATTGGGACTCCTCCATGGATTTCTTCCAGATGATGGTTCATGCTAAACAACAATTTCAAAGGCCTTTCTTCATGGAGATTTTTATCGTTGGTGCCTCACAGATTTGGAAGCAAAGGAATAATTTCATCTTTGATCGTGGTCGCCCTTCCTTTAAGAAGCCCAATTGCAGTCCTTTCGCCTCTGCAGCTCTAAAAGACCTATTTTCCTCTCCCTTCTTACTGACCCAACCTAACTTTGCTGATCTTGTTTCTGCTTGTCCAGCCTCTTAGTTGTAGCCCCCTCTTTGTACAGCGGTGTTGTTTCTTTTTGTTGTTGATTTTTAATAAAATCCTTACAGTGGGGGTCTCCCCTGGACCCCTGCTGTAGTTAAAGTTAAAAAAAAAACACATGAGGTCTCAAAACAACTCGCAAAGCTCAAAATTAGAATTTAGAATAGCCTTTCACAAGATTTTATAATCATTTTCACTAAAGTAGAGATGCAAGCGGGTGATGTATCCCACATAATTAATCCTATATGTAGGTTCAAGGGCTAGCCAGCTTGCATCCCTACACGAAAGGATAACCATGTATAAATAAAGACAGGGATCGGAGCAACTAATAACAACTTAACATAGGGCTTAATAAGGAAAAAATATTCCCAATGTCCTAGATGTTGAACAGAAACATTTTAGAACGATAAAATAGCAAGGAATGCACCAAATCGGCTAGACGATCTTTCTAATATGTGACTCTCCGAAAATCTTACATTTGTGTCGCTTGCAAATAATTTGCGTTACAAACTATTGGAAGCTCATTTCTCCTAGGAGACACTCAAATCCTTATAGGCAACACAAAAATCTAGCATATGGAGTCTCTCCTGCTTATAGCATACATAATGCTTCTAATTAACTCGTTTCGTCCATCGTCGCACTCATCTGGGCCCGCTCGTCTCCCCATCAATCCATCAGCATGTTGCAGCCTCTCGAGCCAAGCGTCCCCTCTACGTGCTACGTCTCCCTCTTTGCCCAATGCTTGGCACCTTGGGCTCCCTATCATCGATCCAGAGGCGCTCAGCCTCCCCAATAAGGACCTGCTCATGCTAGGCCTCATCCGCTCTACTCTGCTCATCGGGCACCACCCAAGCAGACCATCTTCCTCCACTATTGGCAAACCACCAGCCCCACTTCACCACCGACATCCGAGCTCCTCTGACCGAACCCACAAGCACCAGCCTCCTTATGTCACCAGATTACTCATTGTGCTCCGCATCCCGCTTCTTGTCATGCTCCTCCTCGTAGTCCGCATCCCGGTCCTGCCCTTCGACTCCCCCAACGACAGTGTTGAATGGGGATGAGGGCAAAACCCCACCCCTTGTATAACACCCCACGTCCAAAACTGCTTATATGGCCTAACTCACGTGGAACGGGCCTGCATACGAGTAGCATCTCACTTACACTTTCGTGCTCGCTTCTTGTAAAAGGGTTAACCCGGAGGTGCTATTGTTTGGAATGGCAAGTTTATAAACTGGCCCTCACCTTCCTAAACTACCACGGTGGTGAACCCACCAACCACAACCACACATGTGCCACTTGGGGCACAAAGGCCAACTTCACAAATATTATAGACTTCTAACAAGCTGTAGTGGTACACCATGCCCCGCCCTCGGCCAGGTACGTGGTGCAGTTGAACCCGCGGCCATCGCCTGCTGCAACGTCTCTACAAACATGCCCCAGACAAAGAGGTAGACGCACACTACTCACCAAACCGTAACCACATTGGACACAGAGGCCACCACTCGCACCTGCCACAACAAATCATGGATCACGGTGGCAAGGAGTGCCACGACAAAACCTCGTTGCAACCGGCGGCAAGCAAAATCCATGGCGTCATCCAACATGCATCTACAAAAGACGCCCTTTAGTTCTAATAAAATGTTAACCAATGTCACCTACTCACCTTTGATTGATCGTTGACTTACTTCTGGGCCAAGACTGTCGTTGGTAATTTTATTTTTAGATATTTTGTCCATGTGACTACATGAATTAGGTATATTTTACTTCTGCAAGAATGTGAATTATTGCTGCGTGAAAAATGCAACCTGAAACCTGAAAGATGCAACCAGAACTGTTACTAAATGCCTGACACTAAAAACATGAAACGTAAAATTCTAGTACACATTCTTTGTGAAATGAACTTGAATGACATGCAAGTCTGTTAATGTTTCCTAAACATCCCTTCGGCAGGCTAAAGGCCTACTTCACTGGCTCCACTAGGTCTAAGGCTGCCATTGGCGTCATCTCTGACATCTTTGGTAATCAACTGTGCCATGGGTGAAGCTTCAAGGTTTCTGTGTTTTTTCTCAACACTGAACTCTTTTCCTCTTTACAGGGCTCGAACCACCAATTAACTCATGCCTTTTGTTTGATTCATTGGGTAGCTCTGGACCAACAATGTGTTTACCAGGTTAGCTCAAGTGATACAAAGGTGAGAATTATGTCATCAAGTTGACTTATCCAATTATCAAACCAGCCATGTATGTATCCCAGTGCTGTAATTGATTAACAATGATCAAGCATCACTGAACCGTTTGACCGTTTGAGTTCCCTGCTAATACAATGTTTTTTGTGTTTTTGCGATGAGATAGGGAAGTTCCGCTATATTGTTTGGTCCCGGTAGCTGGTTCCATTGTAGTTGTACATCATTGCGTTTGGGCTTGTGCATGCGACCTGCTTTATTAGTATGGTGGACTACCACTTGCATGGTTGATTCCTAAAGTTAATATATCAATAAAAACAAACACGTACCCAGTGCCGTAGGCTCCCGCGCTGCGGGGTCTGGGGAAGGGAAAATAGCCAGCAGCAATCACTGCACAAATGTGCAGAGGCTGGGGCTTGAACCTTGAACCTCTTGGTCACAGGCGGTAAAGCTCTATCGCTTGCACCAAGGCTTGCACCAGCCGGTAAAGTTAATATATCAATATGGCATGTAATTTTTGTTTGACCGTAGCAAAAGCACGGGCCCTCACCTAGTATCTCAAAAAAAAATGCATACGGCGGGGGTCAGTGGTCGTATTGTACCTGGGGCACAAGCATGACTCCAACGGTGATACCCGCGGCGAGGTCGGCCTGGAGGTCCTCCTTCCATCTGTACTTCCGTGTCCACGCCACACACGGCAAGGCCGCCTCCGCCCATTCAAGTGGCCCCATGGCTCGAGCCCTTCCCACCGCCGCCCGCCACCACGGCGACGACGAGGAAGACGTCGACCCAGGACCCAACGGATGCCGCATCGGTATCACCTTCAGCGTCCTTCCGCCTCCGGAAGCTGCGGCGGCTAGTTCGCTGGAACTCCTTGACGCGTAAGAGGATCTGTCCATTTGATTTGATAGTTCCACCCCCTTCTAAATTTCAGAAGAAGCGCTGGGCATAGAAATTAGGGTGCGGAACTGCGGATAGACGCAGTGGGGAACGCGAGAGCCAGCCCAGTGGTGAAGATGGCCCGGGAGCGGCAGACCTGGCGGCGATAGAGAGAAGAGGCGTGCGTCGGAAGCGAGGAGCGGCGGGGAACGGGAAATGGCTGTACGTTTCCGCAATGTGAACATGTCAGCATATAAGCGATTTGCTCCGAGTCCGAGAGGTTGACCGTTTACCCATGAGCTGTTGATGTAACTGGACGGCATACAGGAATAGGTACATCTTCGTTCTGCCTCCAGGACTGGTACCTGGACGGGACTGTGGAACGGTGCACTGCGCATGTGATATTGATCCCGATAGACACGGCCCCACCTCAAGATGAACAAACATGAATTTCATGGGCGTTGTTGTGGAAGTTGTATAAACAACATTAAGAATATTGGAGAAAAAATTATGAAAAATAACAGAACATATTATAGAGACCTTGGCCTTTTGTGAAATTCATTTATTGATAATGACTAAGTAACAATTTTGTGCTCTCCAAATCACAACATAACTCTTCCCGGAAAGAAAATATGAACGCATATAATATTTTAAATAATGAATGCATACAACTTATAAAAATGCTTTATACCAAGCCGAAACGTATTAGAAGGCATTGTCATTCTTCAGGAAGTTCTCCATGATTTAAACACATCAAAGAAACCTGGAGTTATTTTTTAACTAGACTTTGAAAAAGCTTATGACAAGGTCAACTGGAATTTTTTAGAAGAGGTATTGCACAGAAAGTGTTTTTCAGATAAATGGATAAGCTAGATAAGCCAAGTTACTAGAGGTAGCAGGGTGTGCATCGACATCAATGGCGAAAGAGGGGAATATTTTAGGAGCTATAAAGGTTTAAGATAGGGTGACCCTTTGTCCCCTTTGCTTTTTAACATAGTTGCTGATGCCCTGTCTGCTGTGATGTCTAGAGCTAGTCAAGCTGGAGTTATACAAGGGGTAATACCACATCTGGTGGAAGGAAGCCTAACCCACCTACAATATGCAGATGACACAGTGATATTATTGCACTACTCACCTGAGAATCTGAAGTGTGAGATCAATTCTATCTTGTTATGAGGCAATGTCAGGGATGAAAATCAACTTGGATAAAACGGAGTTATTTGTTGTAGGGCTCTTAGAAGAAGAACAAACAATGGCAACAAGCATCATGGGGTGTAAGATGGGTTCATTTCCATTGACCTACCTTGGGATTCCAGTGAGTTATCGTAAGATTTCAAAGGCACAGTTGAGTTATGTGGAAGAAAAGACTAAGAAGAGACTGGGAACATGGCAATGTGAATATCTGTCTTCAGGGGGAATATATTCTTATAGATTCCTGCCTATCCAGTGTTCCTATGTATACCGTGGGGGTGTACCAGCTGTATGACGAAAATATTCAGAGATTAGATTTAATAAAGGCAAGATTCTTTTAGAGTGGCAAAGCCAAGAAAAGGAAATATCACATGATCAAGTGCACTTCAAATCAACATTCAAGGATCATTGCACAAGGATTCATAGGCCCACAACGATGGAACCGACATCAACACAATTCAACTAGCACTAAGGACACACTCCATGACATGTGGGGACATCCACCAGGGGGCCCACCTGCCATAGAGGGGTCGGCCGACCCCCTCCTTGGGTGCTTCCAAAGTCAGTTGCACCCCACCGACGTGTGCATGCCTCCATGCAGCTGGTTTCATCAAAGCCCTCCATCCAAGTCGGTTTGGAGGTCGGTTTGATCAATGGTGGACGATCGAAGGCACACGGATCCATGATGTGGCGCTGGAGTATGTAACACCCTTGGTGTTAAGCATGCATAAGCACTTGCATTCATGAACATAAGCATCATTATGCATGACATTAATAAAAAGGTTAAATGTCATTTCATGTTTGATGCTTGAATTGTTTAAAGTGTGCTTGATTTTCATGTGAACATGATAAGTAGTACAAGTGCTTGATGATTGTCCACTAAAATAACTTAGACATGCTCAGGGCACCAAATGAACCTAGGTTTATGTTAATGACCTTGGCTAATCATGCTTGCATGTTTGGTTTGACCTAAATGGACCATTTGAGTGCTCCTGTTTGATTGATTTGAAACAGGTAGGCAGTCAATGCATGTGTGTGCACCCTTAATAAATGTTGTAGATAATTTTATAAGGAACAAAAGTTGTAATTCTCACGTTTTATGAAAATCAATGGAAAATGCCCTAAAAGCTTGAGACAGTTAGGTTTGGGGGCTGTTTTTCAATTTAAAAGGAATTTATGAAGTATTTTCATTTGGAATTTTGTATTTCACAATCTAGGAAGAATCTTTCCATGGTTATTGAACATGAAATGTTCTAATCTTCATGTGCTATATTTCATTCAATATAAGCTTGGTCTAATTCGACTTAGTTTGGGAGATATAGGGCAAGAAACAAATCACTTTGGGTCATGAAAATAGCATTTTTGTGACGGCACATGCTTGGCCGTTAGGAATAGCGAATCAAAAATATCGGCCCGACCGGCCAGAGGGCTCGCGTGCCGCATGGAGCACAACCACCGGCAACCGCGGGCGGCCGCGCCCCGTCCTGGCCACATTAAGGCGTGTCTGAGCACTCCACCAACCTCTCCACTCGCCTCACTCTCATTCACTCCCTTGTCCTCGCCCTCCTTCCTTCTCGCCGCGGGCGAAGCAGCAGCGCCGCTGTTGTTCTTGTCGGCACCACCACCCAGCTGCCACATAGTAGCCTCTAGCTCACGCCCAAAGCTTCGTCTCCCCTAGTGCCATCGTTTGGCCCCGCTCGCGGCTCGAATAGACCGAAGGTGAGGGCCGAATAAGTTGTCTTTCCACTGTCAGCCATGGCCGAACGAGGAAGCTTTGTGCCGCCATCGGGTTCCACCTTCCCGCACCTCCCTGTACCCAACCGCCGCCACTAACAGCTTCGCCTCCATCCGGTGCCCAACTCGCGCGTGTTCGCCAAGCCCCCCCCACCACCAGAGAGCGCCGCCGCCGTAGCCACAGTCGGCATCGTCATGTACGTGCGTGGCCAGGCCTCCACAGGCTGCCACAGGACATGCTGCGAGCATTGGAAGGTGCGCCTCAGCGCCACGCAGCTCTCTCGCCATTCCGTGTCCGCGGGAGACCCCTCGCCAGCCGAAAACGGCGGGCTTAGGCACATCCTTTGCTCCAATCTCGCACAGGGACATTGTTCTAAAATTTGAGGAAAGGGAAGGGTCCATCGGTAAGTGTGCCGGATACAAGGGTTTATAGATCTGACCACGCCTAATTTTGGCAAAGTCCAGGGGTCCCGATGCAAATTGCCTATCTTATATATGAATTTCCATCGGCAAGTGTGCCGGACACAAGGGTTTACAGATTCGGGTAGCGTGCACCTACATGTATGTATATTTGTGTGAGTAATTGGTGTTTCACCTTGTTCGGAAGGTGCATGGAATTTTTTACGTTGAATTGCATTCATGTGGGACTTGGGCATCAATGAATTTTTCTCTAGGTGCACTAACAAAGCAAACATGTAGAACGAGTTAATTATGTATAATGAGAGCATGATGTATGCCACCGCATAGCACGTTAGATATATTAGGTCATGAGGATGAATAGAACTTGCATGCATCATGTTGCATGTTTATCTCGTGTTATTGCATTGTCTCTCCCCTTAATAATTGATTATCTCTTTTTGATAAAATCCACCAACTTAATATCCGTTCTCAAGAGAGTCATAACCCGATATAGATGGCTCACATGAAGTGCATTGCTCGCAAGTCCACAGGCTTAAGAGTTTCACGTAGCCAGCTTGCCATTAGAGAGTCAAGTGGTACAAAGAAGTTCCTGAAGGACTTTGGTGTGCCTTCACTGCTATGGAGGGTTTTGCACTCTGTTGGATACCCAGAGGGCAGAGAACCTTGTTATCAGTGGACCAAATAACAAGAGATTGAGAACCAAGTTTTGGTCATAGTTGAGGTTAGTTATGGTTCCAGCAAGAGAGGAGCATGAGCCTGTTCGGTGTGGCAAATTTGATTCTTTATGACACTATGGGAATTTCCCAATGAGGTAGTCAACAAAGCTTTGAGAGACCTCCTAAAGCAGTTTCTAGAAAAGATTGCTCGTGCTACCACTTGTGTGTTTCCGAAGGGTGACCCATACCACGTGGTATGACGTCAGTTAACTGAACTACACTAGTTGGGAGATGCAGATGAGGCTAAGAGTGGCAACGGACTAGCCACTAGTGTTATGCTTGCCTTGATGATGACTTATTCCTGCATGAAGGGTGTGGTTAACCAAATGGACATCACTCTCCATCGTGCTTCTGTTTGGAGGCATGAGATGCATGCGAAATTGGATACAGAGTTTAACCAAACAATGTAGCAATTTACACAGGTGACAGTTGCTAGGGATCAAGTTAACCAGAGAGGCAACAGCTGCATAGTAAATCTTTAGGTTGTAGGGTCAAATTAGAGAGTTGGTTGCTGCAGTTATCCCTATCAGCCAGTGCTTAACCTAGTGCTACAACAAAGGAATGAAGCTTGGAACGTGGAAGCTTATCTTAGGGGTCAGTTGTTTGTGATAAAGAACCACAATGATGTTTTACATGAAGGCTTGCATGTGCTGAATGACCAACTTAACCCCGTTGACTTTCATGATGATGGTGAGATGGAGCTTGAAGTTGTCCCTGCCTATGATGATGTGGAGATCGGTGTAGATTCACAGGATGTGCCTGCTGTAGTGGTCTCAAATGGAAACGACAAGAATGACAATGTCTCTAGTGCCGATAACGACCATGAGGAGTTGTTACTAGATGTATCTCTCGTCGATGTTTCTTTGGTAGTCGCTTTGCGTATGGCCTGTAATCTTAAGGAATCACTTACAATGTGTACTGTTGGTGATGTACTTTTCTTGTATGGCCTGTCCTTGAAGTCCATACCATCGGAACCTTTTATGCCATAATCTTGAATTTCTTTCATGATTATTCATGTTTGGTCTCTTCCTTAAATCTTTGCCCATTCCATCTCTGATCCTTAGAGGGTTTGTTGATCTTAGTTCTATGATGTTGCTTTGATAGACTAAATTTCCAAATGGCTTTATATTTGGTAATCACCTTGGTGGGCCTGCGACATATTTGTTGTGCCATGTTTTATTCTTCTATCCCCTCCTTGTTATCCCTTAACCTTGTGGTCACCATTGTTTGCTTAACCTTTGTCTTGCATGTGATGCCTATTCATGCAAGACCTACTTATGTCATGCTTGATTTCACATTGATTATAAAATCTATAATGGTGTCTTGATTAATAACCGACGATGCCATGACGAAACCGAGAGCCTCCTGTAGGTGCACACACAAGGTTGTGCTACTCGACATGTGCTGGTATTGTGGTTTTAGTCATAATCCATTGTGGAAACTACACCAATGTGTTATCTTCGCATGAAATCTTCCTTGGTTATCCCTCTATATCCTTTCAGTAGATCCTTATCGGACCATTGTAATGAAGCTTTCTTCTGAAGCTATAAAGAAGATGATGTTGGGAAGAACAAGTCATTGACATAAACATTAATGGCCCACAAGAGATGGTAGACATGTAACTCTGCTAGTCATTGCCATGAGTGATGCTACATTCTGTTGGATATGTGTCATCCCTACTGGAGCAAAAGAGGGCACACAACACTCAAGTTGGACAAGTTCTCGGATGAACGAGGATCAAAGGGAAAATCTATGTTTTCCATAGGCTATCCCTTATGCTCATGATCGTTTACTCAGTTCTCAATCATAGCATGTATGATGATCATTTGAAAAAGTTAAGCCCTTTTAGGTGTCACTCCTTTTGGTTGACTTCGAGAATGGTCATCTACATTGTCAACAACTGCAATTGTTGGCTACAAAAGTTGAAGCCTTGAAACTTTTAGAGTTGAGAGACAATTGAGTAGTTACCTATAAGAAGACTATATGAATTGGCTCAAACATTATTGGAATGGCACCAAACTTTGTGAACTCACTTCTTCCTTTGAGTACTTCCAAGTGCCTAATTGGTTGGAGGATTTGCTAAGTGAAGTGTCGGCTATGAGAAGAGTTCGTCCATGAAGGTTGCTAAAATTCCAAAACAGAGCAATTGTGGTATATGTATTGTTAAAGCACCCCAAATGATGTCCGTTTGAGCTGAAGTTTGGTCGATAATCAGAGGACTTATGGATCTACACATCCACCAAGTTGCAGGTATAATGGAGCTTCCATTTGAGAATAAAGAGTAGTTCCTCAAGAGGGATAGAATCTGCAATATTACTATTATTCCTCATGTTGGATGGCTGTGTATGTACCAGTGTAAGGATGTATGAGTATATCCCTAGAAGTTAAAGAAGAGATTCCTTAATCCCATGATGCATTACAAAAGCTGCATGGATTACGACCTTGGTTTTGGGGACTCACTTCTTTTATATGGAGGGGAGCCTCAATACCAAAAGTAATCCAACAAGGCTAGTTTGCATCATGAGAATTGACTTTATCCTTGTGTAATTACATCATATAGAAACTATACTCGATTTGAGTAGTAGTGCATGGTTGTACTAATTGATGTTTTTACCTGAGAGGTTGCATCAGACTCAACTAAGATGATTATCGCTGCTTGATCAGGATTTTTAAGAGTAACAGTTCAACAAAGATAAGAAGCAGAATCATCATATATTTAGTGGGATTAGATAATGCAGTGTGGCCATCCAAGAAATAGTGCTACACTCATGGAGTCTTGTGTAGTTTGCCATTGGTTGGTACCTGGTTAGTGTTTGTACAAGCGATGACAAATATATGCAGCACTTGTGAATTGGACTGATTCTCACTACTTTAGCGGATATTTATCCTGTTCATGATTTCAATTAGATGATAAAGTGAGACCTGTTGTGCCAACATATGATGGATTTAGTATGTTGTACTCCAAGAAAACCTCCCTTGTCATGAGAGCAGGTACTTGGGAGACCGATTTCCTGGATTACTCCCAAAATAACATGGCTTCATGAGAGTCAATAAAGGAAATTCGTCAGGCGATACCTTCTAAAGAGATACAACATAAGAAATGTGTTTAGCCAACTAACTTCCTTGATGGTTGTATTTATGTAGCCTTGGTTATCACTCCACGTGATGTGCAAGTTTATGGCAATTTCTCTCAGCGAAATTCTAGGTTTTCTTTCAATAAGAGGCATGGAAATTGATATTGAGCTAATTTTTGGGGTTTCACTAATTTCAAGAAGGTTGTATTGGATGCCACCAAACAAGTTTATAAGTTTTAAGGTTCAACTAAGGTACTATTGGATGAGTGTCGTATCTGGCTAAATTTGTTTAGACAAAAGAGTGTGAAGTAGTTTTTGTACCTTATGAAAGTGCTAACCACTACTTTTGTTGCACGTAATTAGATATAAAGGAACCTTTTGATGTGTTCTTTAACGCAACCAAGTTGGTTATGGATATGTCCTTATGCATGATGGACGGGTAATTGCTCGTGTCGCATGCTAATGGAGAATGCATAGACCCATTACCCAATATATAACTTGGAATTAATATTTGTTGTACATGCTATGAAGGTAAAGAGGCGTCACTTGCTTGGAAACATGTACAACATCTATGAGGATTGTAAGCATCTCAAGTATATTTTCACCCAACCAAAGCCAAACATGAGGCAAGGAAAGTGGTTTGAGCCAATTAAGGATTGTAACGTGAAAGTGCACTATCATTCGGACAAGGCAAATGTAATTGCAGAAACCTTAAATCAAAAGCTGCATTGCAATATCTTGCAACTATAATTGGAGAAAGTTTCTTTTGAGGCGTCCTGAAGTGCCATAGAATGAGTATTCTTATTCCAAGAAGAAAATGCCTATGGAGCCAACTAAGTATCTTTGGGATCAGCTAAGAAGCTATGTTATGGGTTGTCGATCGCCTTACCATGTCTGCACACTTCCTACCTGTTAAAGCTAATAGGATTGACCACCTCTACATGATGAATGGTACACAGAGAAGAAGGTTCTGTTGTATGGTATTTAGAAGACTGTAATGTTTGCCCAAGGACCACCATTGCCACTTAATTTTTGAAATGTCTTCAATAAGGTGTTTAACGGTTGGAGTGAAGAGAAAGCTCACACCAATGTATGATTGGACCATACCAAATCCTGCAAGAGAGTAAAAATGGTTTTCAATTTACAGCTACCTCCAGAAGCGAGTACAATCTTTTCATGTCTCATATGTCTTAGCTAAGGAATGTTACCTGTCCCAAAAGAAAGGATCGAGTCACATGGACCCGATATCAGATCAGCCATGGGATACCAAGAGAGACCATTTTGGATCTTAGATAACAAGAAGGACTGACTTGGAGTCGAATCATAAAAGTGGGACAAAGTGTTGGCAACCATCAGGACGGGAGAGATGCCATCTGTGAGATGGAAAAAGTACGTGTGTGTGTGGTTTACCACTTTTCAAAAATCAAAGCTAATAACACAAATCTCGGGATGAGATTTCTATAAGGAGTGAAGGGTTGTTACACCCCTGGTGTTAAGCATGCATAAGCACTTGCATTCATGAGCATAAGCATCATTACGCATGACATTAATAAAAAGGTTAAATGTCATTTCATGTTTGATGATTGAATTGTTCAAAGTGTGCTTGATTTTCATGTGAACATGATAAGCAGTACAAGTGCTTGATGATTGTCCACTAAAATAACTTAGACATGCTCAGGGCACCAAATGAACCTAGGTTTATGTTAATGACCTTGGCTAATCATACTTGCATGTTTTGTTTGACCTAAGTGGACCATTTGAGTGCTCCTGTTTGACTGATTTGAAAGTGGTAGCTAGAGTCAATGCATGTGTGTGCACCCTTAATAAACGTTGTAGAGAATTTTATAAGGAATGAAAAGTTGTAATTCTCACTTTTTTGAAAATGGATGGAAAATGCCCTAAAAGCTTGAGATAGTCAGGTTTGGGGGTTGTTTTTCAATTTAAAAGGAATTTATGAAGTATTTCATTTGGAATTTTGTATTTCGAAATCTAGGCAGAATCTGTCCATGGTTATTGAAGATGAAATGTCTACTCTTCATGTGCTACATTTTATTCAATATAAGCTAGCCGAAAACGGCGGGCTCAAACACCTCCTCTGCTCTAATCTCGCGTAGGGACGTTGTCCTAAAATTTGAGGAAAGGGAAGGGTCCATCGGCAAGTGTGCCAGACACAAGGGTTTACAGATCCGGCCACGCTTAATTTTGGAAAAATCCAGTTGTCCGAATGCAAATTGCCTGTCTTATATATGTATTTCCAGATTTGCTTTAATTATTCTAAAATTCATATCTTGATGACTATTGATCCGTTTTGAGTGATTCAAGTTGCAGTAGTCTTGTTATGATGAAATCTATGCATGAAAAATAAGAAATGTAATTTTTGTGATACTTTTCTATGTAGTTTTATTTATTCCTAATAAATTCTTATATATTTAGAAATGCATAAGTAATTCTAGGATGGTCAGAAAAATGTGATTCTAGTTTTGTTAGTCTTATTATGTCATGCTTGATGTGCAAAAAATGTTTGTTTACCATGTCATGTATAATTTTTTTTATTTCTTTATGGTGCTATTTTCTTGATGATGTTTAGAAATTCATAATAAATAATATATGAGGAATATATGCATGGTAAATTTTGTGGAATGTTCTTATGCTAATGAGTAGCTAATAATCTTCTGAGATCCATTGTTGGGTTTATTTTATAGTACAAAGTATTTTCGGGTGCCACTTTGCCTTGCTGCTTGTGATTTTTGTACATAATGTCTGGCTTATCTTTTTGGGTTGATATTTTTATGGTAGACTCTAATGGAGATTCTTAAGCTGTTGTATTTTTGTAGAATTTTCTGTGTAGTCTAAATATATGATGCAGTTATGTTCTTAAGTTTATATTTGCTTAATGCATGCTTTGATCTATCATGTCATGCCAGCTATAATGCTTTTCTATGCTTTCACAAGGTGTATAACCTGTTAGTGCTTTTGAGTAGGTTCAGTTTGATGTCTAGAATATATTGGTGCTTTATAATTGCTCTAAAGTGTGCAAGCTTATGTTTCCAATTATATATCTACTATGCATGGTTGTTTGTGTGTTTATGTATGATCGTATTCATTAGTATATCAAGATGAGTTATCGATATGAATGTGATGGTGAATGATTGCTTGTTGTTCTTAGATGATAATGATATGTGGTTGCTGAACTATGTATGATCTTGGTTGTAAGTTGGTTTGAAATCCTTCGTGATTTCATGGACTACCAGGTTTATATGGGCTTAGGAGCAACTTAAGCTATCTTGACAGGTTAATTTGTACTTAAGCTTATATAAATTGGGCGGTTCTGTTGCAGAGTAGGCCCTACTCTACCTCCCCTATAAATACCCCCTAGTCCTTCACATTAGAGGCATGTATCATTATAAAGAAAGACTACTTTAGTAGTTTTAGTGTGAGAATAGTGGGAAGAGAGTGAGGAGTCCCAAGGAGGAGTCCCCGCCTGTCGGGAGTCTTTTCCGATGAGCGCCTCAGCGGATGCGGGTCTTCTTGTAAGTCTTACATTCGAGTCTTTTCTAGTATTTAATATTCTGGTCTGGTACTTTAAATATTTAGTCTTTTACTAGCACACTATTTTACTTTGGTCAATTGCTCGAAGCATTAGCTGCGCTTAGAGTAGTAAGATTAGTGTAGACGTGGTATCTAGACAACATCTTACCAGTGTGAGCTGCTTGTCGCACTCTAAGACACCTAGCGCGAGAGTGATAGACCTCGTTAGGTGGAGAGTTCCTTATACATGTGTTAGGAAAGTTAACATTGTGAGAGCGGGGCTGAATAGGGTAGTCGCCTCAGTGAGGGAGGAGGTGCAAACCTTTTTAACTCGGCTCACCATTTCGTCTATCGCCCCCAGTAAAGGACAGAGGTGGTAAACCTTGTTATACGTAGAGTATCGTGGCCAGATATTTCTGCTAGATAGGACCTCTCTATACCCAATCCTATACCCTTTGATCATCACCTAATGATCTTGAACCTAATTAAATCACTTCACATTCCTCGTGGAAATTACGATACCTAGAATACCCCCGATGAAGGCTACATTGACTACTGTACGCTTACGGTATATCCGTTTGTGACTTCTGGTGTCAACAACTTTCTGGCACCGTTGCTGGGGAACGATAGTTGTTTTAACTAAGCTAGAATCATTAGTTATCTTTGTTTGATTAAAACCTTTTACACATCCAATGGATCAAACAACTCTTTTCGATTATGTGGCTCCATTGGGCTCTGAGTTGGAGCTGCCGAGTTCATCAAAGGCCATTTTGGCCTGTCACTATGAGCTTCGCCCAGCGATGGTTCAGGAGAATCCCTTTTTGGGAGGAGATGAGAATACCTATACACACCTATGTGATTTTGAATAACTTTATTTGTGTATTCACATCCAAGGGATGAGGGGAGTAACCCTTAAGTGGAAAAGCCAAAGCCAGACAGTGGTATACTCGCTATGTAGGAACTATAGGAGGAGAATGGGAGAAGCTACAAGCCAAGTTCTGTCTTACCTACTTCCCTATTTCCCACGTAGCTCGTCTTCGTAGTGATGTCTTGAACTTCAAGCTAGAAGAGAAGGAGTCTCTAGGTGCAGCCTAGGCGCGTCTTACCAACTTAGTATCCTCTAGCCCAGACTTAGCTACAACCGAACCAACCCTTATGCAACATTTCTACCTCGGTCTTAGCCAAACCTCCGCACAATTCCTTGATTTAGCCTCCAAGGGAGCATTCCTTCACCTACCCATTAGTGAAGGTAAGGCTATTCTTGTGACCATTCTCGAGAACACCCTACACTGATGATCATAACGAAGCTCCCGAGGAAGATCAGTCTCCAAGGGATGAACCTTCGACAGCTAAAATTCCTTTAGCCACCTTCCAAGCTGTTGAACCTGAACCACAACCACAAACTCCTCCAAGGGAAGAAGAAATTCATCCCTTGGAATATCCTCTTAACATCGAGAGTAATCTTTTTGCTGATTTTGGCAATGTCTCGAACTATCCTATGCAAAAGAAATCTACAGCATGTTGAGCTCCGAATGATCATATCCCTACCCATCTTGAGACATGTTACCTCAAGGCGACTGCTCAAGAGCTCACGTCTATTATGAGCAACGAATGGCTCAGGGAGGCAGAGGCATCATCCGATGTCATTAAACTCCTTTCCTGTTTCACATCCATTCCTTGTATCATCAATAGGATCATGTAGAATCTCTTTATGACCCCACTGTAGGAGTGAGCATAATGTCCAAATCTTTAGCATCAACGCTCCTAGGCGATGAGCCGCTAACTCCGACCAACAAATTTCTCAAGTTACCTTCTGGGAGATTGGTCGAGAGTTGCGAGATTGCATAGAATATCTCCATCTCTATTAACAAAGTCACCATCCTCCTAAACTTCTTCTTTGATATGGAGGAGGTTGACTTGTTAATCAGGCACCCAATCATGAGATTCCTTGAGGGATATCATGAAGGGTGCCTCAATTGTCATCTCGGGAAGAATTTAGATCCTTCTGTACCTCTTGCCGACTCTATTAATTCCAAAGCCAAATCACTACCCGAGCCTGACCCAATAGAGGAGGTTATGTCGGCATCTTTCCTAGAAACTTCTCAGCCTGATTTAGAAGAAGATGCCAAGGATTTCATTCAAGAAGAGGCCGAGTTAGATGAACTGTTAGACTTAGATGAATCCGAACCACCACCAAATCCCTTTATAGAAATTAAGCCCTTCCTTCTAGGCTTAAGTATGCCTTCTTTAATGGTGATAGAGAGACTCCCGTGATCGTTAGCGATCAACTCTCAGAGGAGGAATCCGAGAGACTCATCACCATCTTAGAAAAGCATCGCTCTGTCTTAGGATATTCTTTGCAAGATCTCAAGGGAATTAGTCCCACTCTTTGCACACATCGTATCATGATCAAACCCGATGCTACACCTTCTAGGGAGCCTCAAAGGAGACTGAACAATGCGATGAGAGAGGTTTTTAAGAAAGAGTCTTGAAGCTCTTACGCGCAGGCATAATCTACCCTGTTCCTAACAGCGAGTGGGTCAGCCCCGTGCAAGTAGTTCCTAAGAAGGGGGAATGATGGTCATTAGGAACAACAACAATGAACTAATTCCCCAATGAACCGTCACAAGATGGAGGATGTGAATAGATTACCGAAAGCTTAACAAAGGTGCATGATGTCCATCTTCTCTGATATGATCGAAGAAATCATGGAAGTTTTCATGGATGACTTCTCAGTCTATGGGACAACTTTTGATCATTGTCTTGAGAACCTGGATCATGTCTTACAATGGTGCCAGGAGAAGAACTTGATCTTGAACTAGGAAAATGCCACTTCATGGTTCGAGAAGGGATAGTGCTAGGATATAGTGTCCGAGTGTGGGATAGAGGTTGATAGAGCTAAGATAGAAGTCATAGAATAGCTCCCACCTCCCACGAACTTTAGGGGTGTTCCAGTTTCCTTGGTCATGCATGTTTTTATAGAAGGTTTATAAAAGACTTTTCTTAAATTGCTAGACCTTTAACAAACCTCCTTGCTAAAGATGCACCCTTTGATTTTGATGATAAGTGCTTAGACTCTTTTCACTACCTTAAGAAAGCACTTATCTCTGCGCCAATCATTCAACCCCCTGATTGGTCACTTCCTTTTGAGATAATGTGTGACGCTAGTGATTATGCTGTGGGTGCTGTCTTAGGAAAGACCAAAGATAAGAAACATCATGCTATCTCATATGCTAGAAAAACACTAACTGGACCACAACTGAATTATGCAACAACTGAAAAAGAACTGTTGACCGTAGTGTTTGCTATAGACAAGTTTAGATCTTACTTAGTAGGAGCAAAAGTGATCATTTATTTTGATCACGCTGCTTTGAAATACCTACTCACTAAGAAAGATGTTAAACCAAGATTAATAAGATGGATCCTGCTGCTCCAAGAAATTGATTTAGAAATTAGAGATAAAAAGGGAGTAGAAAACTCGGTAGCCGATCATTTGTCTAGATTGCAAATCGAGGATAAACAGGATCTACCCATCAACAACTATCTTCGGGATGACACACTCCTCAGAGTCTCAGCAGCCTACCCGTGGTACGCAAACATTGTCAACTACCTAGTATCAGGCTATGTACCACCTAGGGTAGACAAGAAGAAGCTTATCAAGGAGAGCAAAGTGCACCTGTGGGATGACCCATATCTCTATCAGATCTGCCAAGATGGTGTGCTAAGGAGGTGTGTGCCCATGACTGAAGCTGTCATGATCATGGAGAAGTGACACGGGGCAGAATATGGAGGCCACTATGGTGCATTCAGAACCCACGCTAAAATTTGGCAGAGTAGATTCTATTGGTCTACCATGTATGAATATACTAAAGACTTTGTGAAGAGATGTGCTCAATGCCAGAAGCACGGGAACATCAACACCCGTGATGCCATGCCACTCACCAACAACCTTCAAGTGGAGCTATTTGACGCATGGGGAATTGACTACATGGGTCCATTTCCCCCATCTCAAGGTTGTGAGTATATCTTGGTGGCAGTAGATTACGTGTTTGTTGGTGTTTCTTAGTGAAAGAAGCAAAGTCCGTAAGCGCACGGAAATACCGTTGTAGCACTTCACCCAGTGATCCACAGGGTATCGTAATTTCCATGAGGAAACAGTATAGTGCAGAAGGTTACTAAGCTAGTTGCCTAGAGGAGAGAGATAGATAACTTGGGTAGTGAGGTTTTCTAATGTTCGATTCCCTAACGAAGAATATCCAAGTCGCTAATATCTTACTTCGAGCACTAGGGCGCACCTGGTCTGCTAGGTGATACCAGCCTGTAGCTCTACGTCAAACCCAAACATGGGGGATTACAACAGACGGACAGGACTAGGTCACTCCCTGCCACCTACCCCTCAACCGTGGGGAACGAGGAAAACAAAGGTAACTCCTAGCTTAGACACCATGTCTATGCTATTAGTTA
This sequence comes from Bothriochloa decipiens, assembly GCA_023333625.1. Lineage (NCBI taxonomy): Eukaryota > Viridiplantae > Streptophyta > Magnoliopsida > Poales > Poaceae > Bothriochloa > Bothriochloa decipiens. The sequence goes on along the minus strand of JALGXP010000286.1, from coordinate 515 downwards.
CAACTCTAGCGTTGGACAGGAACTTTCGTCTTTATCAGGAGTCCTCTACTAGAGCTTTCACCAAAAGGACGGACGATGAACCCGTAAGATAAAAACAAACAAGAATACCTTGCTGAAAGGAACATAACTAAAAGGTAAACACGGGTTTCTTACTTCAAGTAGCAAGGCGCCCGTTGGGGTACAAGCGGGGAGGGAGCCGACAACTTCGGCACTCCTCTACCAGGAAGACGATGCTCCTGGGAACCTTCGAAGAAAGCTCCTCTAGCTTGATCTCACTCAGTCCCTACTTAGGCTAGCTAGAAGCTAGGTAGTGGCTCTACTCTCCCTCTTGTATACTATGCTAGAGTGTGTGTGAAGAGGAAGAAGAATGGCGTGTGGTGGATGTGTGTATGATTGATTTGATATGGAATGGAGGTGGAGAGCCTCTCCTTAAATAGTGGGTGAGCAGGTCGGTTTCGGGGCCCAAATGACCAAAACACCCCCGCACCACCAGTCCCCAGCATTGAATGTACCGC
>JALGXP010000285.1:14931-31115 GCA_023333625.1 Bothriochloa decipiens | reverse complement strand
TACCCTTTCTTATATAGGTAAAAGGGGATAAGTCTACGTAACTATCCTGCAAGCTAACAATGTAATATATTCTATTTTCTAATTATAATCTAGCCTCGCGTTGAGCACAATCACACCCTTCTGGTAACCACGCCGGCCCATGACGTCGCTCGTGTCATACGCGAACTGGACTTTGAAGCTCACCGACTGCCGTCATATGGCAATAATCCAAGGCGTGCCGTATATCTTGCTTGCTTGACCAAATAATCTGAGAACTTCCTTTACCGCGACGTGAACTCGAGCTTGCATGTGTGTATATCTATATACTTCCCATGTATATTATTGCCTCCTTTCTTTCGCCTTCACATCGCGATGATCACAATGCAATACATAATAGCCTATATTCATATATCAAATATGTATGCATGTTCCCTTGCTTCGCGTGACGTTTTTTTTGAGCAAATCACGGGGGGGTGGGGCTGGGGTGGGGAGGTGGGGGGTGGCGGTCGATGAGTCCCCACCTGAATTATATTAACCACAGGTGCCAGGGGGGATCCTTGGCGGTGGAGGGGCATGGTCCAAAAACAAGGTCCCCACGGCATAGTGCCGGGTTTACAGGTTACAAAGGCAAGGTATAGATTACATCCACAAAATCGAACTCCAGGTCTGGCGAAGCGAGAGTGGTTTCCTCGGTAGCCGGCATTCCCACAGCTGGGCAGTGTTTTTGCAGGTTGTCACCAGTCTATCAACACTTGGGTTCATTGCTCAGAACACTACATCATGCCGATGTTTCTGTAACAACCCGAAAATTCGAACTACAAAATTTTTCGACAAAACCCTGAGTGATGTGGTGCGACATGTCATCATCTACCCCTTACATATGCATCAACCCTAGTATGTCATGCATGACATTCATATGTTGCAAATTAATTAACATCTCATAACAATGCTCTATGTTCATATGTTACATTTTAATGTTTCAATAGTTTAATCACCATGTTGCATTAAAAAGAGTGAGTTGGATTCTTATTTGGTTTATGAGTTGAATAATAAAAATGAAAACATAATATTTATTTTGATAAATAAATATTAAGAAAATAATACCCTAGCATTATTTGGGTCATGTATGCTCACTATTTTGTTGCACAAATTTAGCACACCACATATATATATATAAGTATATATAAAAATGTATTTGAAAATGAAAAAGGAAAAGAAAAGGAAAAATAAAAGAAGGAATCGGCCCGAGCAGCCCAGCCGGCCCGGCCTGCACGCGCTCGCCCGCACGCTCGCCCGCGCGACCGCGCGCTGCGCGGCCCAGCAGGGCAGCAGGCCCAGCAAAGACCCGCGTCCGCCCGCGCGCCACGCCGTTACCGATGAGTCGCTGACGATGGGGTCCCGCAGTGGGACCCACATGTCATCGCGCCCGCTGAGGTCACCCGACCGGCCGCGCGCGCTCGCGTTAGCGCTGTTCCCTCGCGTCGCCTCGAAGCAACCTGCCTCAACCGCTCGATCCCGTGTCGCCCCGCATCGACGCGCGCCCGCAAGCCACCTGGACCGACCAGCCCACGTGAAGTGCCCACGGCCGCAGGCAAGATTCTCCGCGCGCGCACCTACACTGTCGCCGTAGTGGAATGCTGCCGCCGTAAGGAACTTGACACCCAGCGCTACCTAGCCCCTCTCGCTGCTCTCTGGATCCAGATCGAACCTTAGCTGCTGACATGGACATCCCTTGGCTGCTCGATCAAGCAGAAGCCGTGATCGACCGTCCGTCGGCTACCCACCTCTGCGTCCGCCCTATAAAGCAAGCACCCCCGGCACCCTAGGGTTCCCAGGCCGCCGCCACCGCTCTGGTGGAGCTCAATTCCTCCTTGCCAGCCTCGATTGGAGAAGAGCTGAAGGAAGGGGGAAGAAAGGAGTCGGGGAAGGAGAAGAAGCCGCTGCCGGAATTGGGGAGGAAGACCGTCGACTCGGAGCCACCGCTGCTGCGTCGGGAGCAGGAAGGAGGAGCTGTACCGTGAGCCGGAGCCGCTTGGACTTGTACCGCACCTCCATCCTCTTCGACCCATCGGTGAACACCGCCATCGCCGCTCTCTCGAACCCTCCGCCGTGCTGTTGGCCATGGCGCTTCGCCGTGAGCGCGTAGGCCCAGGTCGCTACCGACCTCACTGGACACACCCGCATATACACACGAGACTAGCCAAGCCTCCTTGGACCACGGCATCGGGAGGATGCCGGAACGGAAGCCGCCCAGTTCATCGCCGTGCGCCAAGTGCTACCGTGGCGAGATCACCTAGCCACCTTTCCGTTGAGCCTCGACCTCCATTGTTTCCGGATCCGCGCTCGCCTTGATGAGACGGACCCTGTGCGCACCCTAGCTCCGTGTTTGCCTCGCCAGAGCACCGACCCGAACCACCTTGTCGTCGACGTGTCAGTGCGTTGTCGCTCCAGAAAGTCGCCGTTCACCATCGTTTCCTGCCACCTCCGACCACCTCGAGGAGCAAGAAGAAGCCAGGAAGCTCTGCCGTGACGAGCTGCATCAAGTGGGCAAGGAGATGGAGACCGTGGACCCTCTCGGAGTGCCGTAGCCGTGCACCGAGGACCTGTCGAAGCTCCGCCATGGGAGTTGCTACCCGCGCGGACTCCGCCGTGTGTTTTGGTCACCGCCGGCACCTCGAGCAGGTGCTGCGTGACTCCAATCGCCCATCTACGCCACCAATTGGAGCTGGAGTGACTCGGTGTGAAGTGTACATCGAGCGCCGTCGCTATCGAGCCGCCGTCCGCCGTAGAGCTCATCACCGGAAGCAAAGCTGTCACCCTGAGGCCCATCAACGTGACCGTCGTGAAGTCCCGAAACCGATGGGCGGGTTAATGGCGCCAGAGATCGTTTGTGGCACCAGGAATCGAGGATTTCCCCGCCGCCGATCGTCGAGGAGGAACCCCGCGCTCGAGCCGATCTCGTCCGAGATGGATCACACGCTCGAACTGACCCTCGAGTTTGACCCTTTGACAAACCAACCCTCAAGCACCGAGCACCACCGTTTCGCTGAAGAACCGCTGTGGACTTGGCCTTCGCGCGGACTACGCCGCGTGAATTGGTCGCTGCAGGTGCAGCGTAGGAGTGCAAGGTAACCCTAATTGCACTCCCGAGCCCAGCCAAGACTTGGTTTCGAGCAGAGACGGGCTGCCGTCGAGCACCGTCATCCTCGAGACCGTAACCCTCGAGACCATAACCCTCGAGACCACACCCCTCAAGACCACACCCCTCGAGACCATAACCCTCGAGACTATACCCCTCGAGACCGTAACCCCCGAGACCGTACCCCTCGAGACCACACCCCTCGAGACCATAACCCTCAAGACCATACCCCTCGAGACCGTAACCATCGAGACCGTACCCTCGAGCCCTTTTTCTTTTCAGAAAATGGTTAAATCTTTGAAAATTCATAACTAATTCATACGAGCTCAGAAAATTATGATCCACATATCCAAATTTTCTATAAATCGAGCCCTATCTATCTAGGCTATGTTTGAGTGCATTTGGATCTTCTATTTTGCAATTGTTCTTTGTGCTAATCTATAAGGGTCGCTTCCGCGACCGTTAAATCTCATTACAGGCTCGAGCGAGGACAAGCCTGACGACAGTGACTACCAGGAGAAGTCCGACAGCTACGTCAGTGAAGGTGCCACACACCATCCAACCTCGTAGATCCCATTACGCATGGCAGTTATAGTATGGCTAGTGCTTTAAATTCATGTTGCTATAATGCTATGCCTGTGCTAGGACTGCATGATAGAGTATTTATGTGATGAGCCCTACCTTGTTGTAAACTATCACCTGCTTACCCGCTGTTATGATAGCCACCTGCTTATCTGCTATACTTATATTTCTATACTTCACTCGCTTACATTTTGATGCGACGTGATGAACCCGGAGAAGGCCTGGAGGGTGCCAGGCTGGATGTGTGAGTTGATGTTTCAGATGGGCATGTGAGCTGATGATGTTGTATCCAGGTTTGGGGTGGAGCTTACGGCAGGGAGTAGGGTGAGGGTTGAGTCGATCGAGCCGGGATCTACGACGAGATTTTGGAGCAAGTCTTGCCAGGGAATGGTTCTGGACATTCCCATGAGAGGAGCCTGTGGTGGGCTAACTGAGATGTGATGGTGGCCCTTGGGTGTGATCCTCTAAGAGGTGAAGCCCGGGATAAAGGTGCTGTGGTAGCACGTTAAAGATAAACCCTGATGAAGATATCCCGGTTTGGTCAAATCTAGGAACTGTTGCGCTGGTATCCGGACCTAGGAATCTCTTGCTTTCCACTCGCTCTCCATGGGAAGAGACGGCCGAACCGCTGGATAGGTCGATGCCACTACTGCTAGGCGAGAAGTGATAGGAAGGTATATGCATGGGATGGAGCTAACACCCTACCGAGACGATCATGGCACCCCCTTCGGGAGTGGGTATATGGCATGGCATGGCATCCTCTACGGGAGTGGATACATGCTCTCTTCACAGTTCCAGTGATCCAGTACTGGATGGTAGAGTGGCATCGCCTATGGCAGTAGGCGCCCGGAATCTGCCTAGGTGCGCGCGTGTATCGATGATGGTTATCTGGTGGATTAGTGAAACCTCTGCAGAGTGTATGGTTGATCGATCGATACATATGTCGAATCTTCGGCTATGGACCTTTCCTATGTTTCGCATGCACCGGACTAGTGAGTGGAGTGTTCTACCTTCCTCTGAGTGTAATTTCCGGCCGTGAGTCAGTTTGAGGGCTGCGGGCCGCTGAGACAAGCCAAGAGGGAGTTGGCTTGTCGACCAGAGTCTGAGAGGGTGTTGGGGAAGATGAGATGATGTTACTGATATGGATGGAGATAGATGAAGGGAATGTGTTTGTGTTTAAAACTTATTTATTATACTATTGTTTTATATACTTGAACAATTCATAGGAAAACTCCAGCCTTATAGGTTCCTTTTGAGATATCCTTATTTTTGCATCCACTCCCACAAAGCAATGCATAGGATGGGAGTGTGGCCAGTACAAATCGTACTGAAAATTTGGTTTCAGGTTCAAGGAGTGAGTACTCATTTGGGGAGTACAGCGATTGAGGGTTTCGTGTCTACGCTCAAGTTGGAGAGGAGAAGATAGCTTCCGCACCTCAAGCTTTTACTGTTATGCTGCATGAACTCTGATTCCGCCCTGTGGCGATGTAATAAGTTATTGTAACTCCCTCTATTTGCTCTCTTTTGTTCGATGTATGGATTATGGATTCAACTGTTATCGGGTAATGTGATTTAAATGGTCATATTACACTCCGACATTGTAGATTTTCCTTCGCGAAAATTAAGGTCATTTCAGTTTCCATAGCTCCCAGCAGCACAGCAGGATCAGAGTGGGGAAGAGCTGCTTTGGCACTCTGGTGGGTGGCTTGGTGAGCAACAGCTCCTTGACATCACGGATTGCCTGGGGTTCCCATCCGATCCTCCTCCAGAATTGCTGAGCGAAGGGGCACCGCGAGATGATGTGGTCGGGGTCTTCATCACCCGTGCCACATAGAGCACAAGTTGCGTCCTCGACAATCTTCTTGTTGATCAGGTTAGTTTTGCACTGAATCCGTCCTTGAACTAGCAGCCATTTGAAGAAACGTACCCTTGGAGGAGTGTAATTCTTCCACACGAAGGAGAAAGACGGGGAAGCCCACCCTTTTGCTGTGGATGCTTTGTAGATCATTGATGTACACAGCTTTTGGCTCCCTTTCTCAAATGCCGAGATGCGTATATCCGGTGTGTCGCGAAGAGCCACGGCCTGGAGCACCTCCTACAGGTCTGGCCAAATACAATACTTTGGCCGTACGTGCAGATAGCCTGAATGAACATACAAATCTCTGGCGTATGTATGGACATTGCATTCCTTCTTGCTGCCGAGGATCTCTGTTCTTCCAAATATTTCTGAGAATATTCAATAAAGCATCTCGTGTCGCTTCTTGCCAATGATATTTCCAGCTGACCAAATTCTGGTGTCAACACTTACCATTACTTCCACTGGTCTGCTTGCATCCATTGTATCTTAGGTAGCTCATGGAACCATGGGCTGATTTGACCAAACCACGAACACAGGACTATCCAACCATAGCTGTTAGAACGAAAATCCTTCTCCATTGATGAGTCTAAGCGAGGCCAAAAAAATCAATTGCGTACCACACGGGTAGAGAAGAGTTCTTTTTCGAAAGCGTATATTGGCCTGGACCTGGTCTGTCTGGCCTCGGAATGGAACAAATGCTGTGTGCTAAGCCTGGCTACCGGAGGTATTTGTCAGGTCCTTTCTCTGGTTCTGGTGCCCAATCGTCGCAACCTTTCCACCTTCTTCGCGTTTGGGAAGGTTGCCACCACTAAAGAGTACAAGCTGCTGCGCTCCCTGATGACATTCAATGAAGTTTTTAGTCGGGAGCAGCTCTCTGGTGTGCAGGTGCTTACCATCGGTGGTGGTACCAGTACCAACCATGCACAGTGAGACGAAAGCCGAATCCTCCTCTCGCTATTGATGTGCGCAGTGGCATTGTAGTTGATGGGGTGGTATATTTCTTGACAGGCCAAGACTACTTCCTTTCATTAGAGTTTTTGAGATATAATATGGCCCTTTTTCAAGATGGGGTGCCTGCAGACTACATCGTTTCATTTGACCTTGAGATAGAGAGAGAGGAATGGAGGAGAATTCTCTATGGTCCTTTTGGGCCGATGGCGTGTAATGGCAACCTTACTTCTGGGCCGATTGTGATGGTGAGGAGAGAACTTACTCGAATTTTTTTATTTTTAATTTTTTTAAAAAAATTTACAAATTTAAATTTTTGTTTCGAAATATGACAAAACTAGTCGCCTACGGTGGGCGTTTTTTAAAAAACGCCCACTGTATGGGCGTTATATGCGACGTGGCACAGAGCTGGCCGCGGCCGGTGCCGGATTTTGCGAGCGGCCCATGGCGTCCAAAAAACGCCCACTGCGTGGGCGTTTTTTGGTGGCGAGGGGGCCGCCTGCAAAAGTGCGCGCTGTTTTGCGGGCGGGCCTCGGAGCAATCAAAAAACGCCCACTACGTGGGCGTTTTTTGCGCTCCAGGGGGCCGCCTGCAAAACAGGCGAGGCCGGCCGCGCACTTTTGCAGGCGGCCCCCTCGCCCCCAGAAAACGCCCACTGTGTGGGCAACTCTATAAATAGGCAGGCCCCTCTTCAGATTTTCATTATATTCACTAAAAGTTTTAGAAAAAAAGAAAGAAGAGAGGAGGGAGGGGAAGGAAGTAACGGCGAAGCCCTGCCTGTTTAAGACCTCGGCTTTTAGGTAAGTTTCTCATACATTACAAGTCTGTTGCTATGCATTAGTAAAATATAATGTGCACTAGAGTTGTTTAGTTTTTAGTTGACTCTGGGTAGATCTGTGAGTAGTATGTATATTAGATCTATAAATAATGATGTTAGAGCATTGCAGTTCATGTTAGAAATAATGATATTTCTTCTATGCTTTAAATAATGGATTGCATGATTTGAAATATGACGAATATCGTATTTTCTCTGAATAGATATATTTAGGGTTTAGGAATAATGATGTTTATGCTATGTTTTAAACAATCGATTGCATGATTTGAAATGTGACGAATATCGTATTTTCTCTGAATAGATATGTTTAGGGTTTAGGGTGTAGGGTTTAGGAATAATGATGTTTATGCTATGCTTTAAACAATGGATTGCATGATTTGAATTGTGACTAATATCGTATTTTCTCTGAATAGATATGCAAAACTTTTGGTGGACGGAGTTTTGGAAAAAACGAGGTCGCCCTAGAGAATTGTATCTCGACGTGTCTAGCAAGGATGCTCCTGTTCCTCCTGCAGTCCCTGTCCCAAATTGTGACTGTGGAGAACCGGCTGATATTGGCCAATCTCGCCATGAGGACACAGCTGCCCGTTGCTACTACACATGCGGTGGATTCAATGTAAGTAATTGCACCTCTGTCACTGCGTCTTTACTCAATGCTAGTAATTGCAGCTCTTGCATCTCTAACAATGTCGTTACCAATCATGTTTTGTAGGCTCATGAGCGGTGCTTTTTCTTTCAGTGGATTGACGGTCCAGACAAATTCGACCCAAGGTATCTCCAGTTTGACGAATGGTGGAAAGGAAAGCATAATCCACCCGATCAATTCGAGCGGTGGGTGGCACCTCCCCCTGATCCCCCCAATGACAGACGAGGAGAAGAAAATAGCCCAATTGAGATGGCTTCAATCTCCGCCTCGTTGCAAATGCAGAGATTATTCTGTAATAAGTTCAGATAGGCCTAACGAGTTCGAATGTCCTAACCCCGCCGGAGTAAGTGCAAATTGTATGCGGTCATGGCTTTCTTAGTATTTGTGCATGTACTAACATTTTATATTGTAGGGTGGGTATACCTTATTGCGGAAGTGTAACTTCAGGGAGTGGCTGTGGGGTCCAAAGAACAAATGGCCCGAGCCGAAGGTGGACAAGAAGAGAAAAGTGGTTACCCCCAAGCCTCCTGTGTTGTGTAAATGTGGTGTCGAAGCGCAGTATGGCCTACTACCATCAGAGCTTGGAATAGGCTATTGGTGCGGCCATATGGTTGATTACGATGAGGTCCTTTTGTTCCACTTGTTGCTCACTTGATATCCAAACTTTTTGTATTTGCTGACTTTAAATTGTTCCGTTCGATCACAGAGCCTTAGGAAATGCAAGTGGGAGGTTTTTGCCCATGTTGAAGACCGCAGGGAATACATGGATACACTGAAGCAAAAGCAACTAATGGACCTGAAGTTCAGGTCTGGTACCCAGCTTGTGGACAACTACATTAAGATGCAGAAGCGAGCGCAGGTTGACTATGCCCGACGATTGTGTGTCCAAACCCCAAGTGCTGCTCGGTGGAAGAAAGACTGTGATGCATGGAAAAAGAAGAGAGAAGAGGAAGCATCCTTGCATGCGAGGGAGAAGATGGAGGAGGCCGAAAAGAGGAGTGCTGATGCGAAGATGAAGCAGAAGATGGCGGAGGCGGAGATGCCGATGAACGACGAGGACGAGGAGTATGATGAAGCGTTCACCCAAGCCCTCGATGACTTGGAGGCCGCTTACTACAAAAAAAAGGAAGAAGAGGAGTATGATGAAGCGTTCACCCAAGCCCTTGATGACTTGGAGGCCGCTTACTACCAAAAAAAGGAAGAAGAGGCCAACGCAGCTGAGCGTAGCCGTACCAATGAGTTTGTGGGAGAGGATAATGGTTCTGAAGATGAAGACTTGCTTCCCGGTTATGTTTCGGATTATTAGGGCCGTTTTGTTAGATGAATTCGGATTAGTAGCTCATCGCCCTAGCGGACGTATAATTTTATTGTAATGAACTGTTGCTGTGACTTTTAACTGTGCTGTAACGGACTATTATTACGGATGCAATGCAAGCATGTAAGGGTTTAGGGTATAAGGTATAGGGTTTAGGGTATAGGGTTTAGGGTTTAGGGTTTAGGGTTTAGGGTTTTTAGGGTTTAGGGATTAGGGTTTAGGGTTTAGGGTTTCGGGTTTAGGGTTCATGCCCAAGGGCAAAGATGTTACAGTCCGAGTTATTTTGGAATGTATTAGTTGTATTCAAAAGGGTACGAATAAGGAACCGATGGGGATTTCTAGTTATAGTACTCAAAAGAATCGTGACAATACGCCAGGGCCCCGACGGGAAACGAAGAGTATAACAAAAGGTAAATTTTGACAAAAGGAAAGTGCGTATCATACATCAAGACAGTAATTACATCGTACAGGGTACTACTGTCCCCGAACCTGATCCCGCCCCTGCCCCTACCCCTCTTCGGCCTCCTCGGTCGCACGTGCCCCCACGAGTAGGTGTGGTGATCCGGTGGAACACCTCGAGTCACACGGACGTGCTACACTGGAGTCATCTGTGATAACTCCTGCGTGTAGGGCGAAGGTGCTCCTGCAAGCTGTGAAGGGCCGATCTCGACCTCCTCATCGCTGATCGGTGCGTCAGTGGGGGGTCATTATGTAGTCAGTAGGTCCGCAACGAGGTGCCGGCTCCCTGGGCCGACGTCAAAGCTGCTCCCTGCGCGGAGGTACCCACTCCATGGGGCGAAGGGCAGACTCCCCAGGCTGCTCCCTGAGAGGAGGTACCCACTCCATGGGGCGAAGGCCAGGCTCCCCAGGCTGCTCCCTGAGCGGAGGAACCCTCACCATGGGCCGACGCGCTGGGTGGAGCATGAGTGAAGTGCCTGGATGCCTCTGCTCCGTGCACCGAGGACCCCGCTCCGGAGGAACGAAGGTACGGTGTAGAGAACGCTATGAAAGGTGTCGTCGTAAGTCACACAGTCATCCATATTGGAAAAACATAGGTAGACGAGGTGGGGTACACGGAGTTACCTCTGGTCTGGGGTGCAGGAGGACGTGCTGCGGGTGCCGGTGCAGGAATTTGAGGCGCTACGTCAGAGGTCCAACAAGTCAGAGCCCTCAACACGGATCTAAGCATCTTACACATCCGCGTGTATGAGGTGCGCTTCTTGTCCACTATCAACGCCAAGCCACCCTACAAGCGGCGGCACACGGAGTCAACCTCCGTGTAAAGTAGTTGCGCACCGATGACCTAATTTCAGTTTTAAGTTAGATGAAAGATATACGTAATGAACTACTGATATATATGAGAGATTCAAGTACTCACGGCGCGGAAGTAATACTGATCACGGTGCGCAGGGTAAGCGTCACCCACGGCAGCGACGTGTGGCTGCTACTCCGGAGGAACGAAGGTGACACATGTGCGGGTACGAGGCTGGTACCACCGGAGGTAGTTCATGTACGTGTCCTTGGTGTGGGGGCGGTACTCCTCAACGACGTCCTCTGTGGCAAGCAACTAGTCGTCCACGTATGGCTGCAGACGTGGAACCCATAAGTTGCCACTGACCTGTCCCCTCCGAGTCAGCCTGAACACAAATTTGAGTAAGACATGTCTATTGTGATTAATTTTTCAAAGTCAGTTGTTAGTAGTACTTACCTGTGAGCATCTGCAAGGATGGTACGGATGATAGGGGCGGGGGACGGCTGCATGAGACCGAACTGGCGCAAAATATGCCCTGGGGAGTGTGGTTCGACGAATATGTCAAACACCATCGGTCGGAGCGTCAGCCAGAAGGCCTGGTCACGTGTGCACAACGTGGACAGCCCAAGGGGAGCTCGTGCGTGGATAGCCTCTTGGCTGTAAGGCTCCCAGATCATGTCGATCAGCTGTATCCTATCAAACTCTAGTATAAACTCGTTGTACGACCGCGTGACCTGCACATGTGCCCATCGTCGCTGAAATATAACAATCAATAGGTTAGAAGGTATGATACGAATTAACTATATACGTTATCTAGGAACACGAACCTGACGACGGCACCAGACTGTACCCATGGTGGGGAAGTCCTCGAGCGGATGCTGCAAGTACAGGTCGTCCTCGTAGGCGGTGTGATCCACCATAGGTCGACCAATCATGAACTATTCAGCTGCCCATAGCTGTAGAAGGAGGGGGCAACCAGTGAGCAAAGAACCTATTTCTATCTTGGTACACGCTTCGCAAAGCCCCCTGTACGTCGCTGCCAGTACTGCGGATCCCCAGCTCCACTGTGGCACTGCTCCCTCGTCAGCATCAGCGATCGCGCGCATAGGGGATCATGACCTTGTCGACGGCATGTCCCGCGGTGCTGGTGAACATGACCTAGCCAAAAAGCCACAACAAGTAGGCCTCCAAACTCTATCGCACAGAGTACACATCAGCCTCTGGGTGTAGCTGATCGGACTGAAAAAGATACAGTTCATAAAGTTGAGTAGAACTGCAAATTGATAAAATTCTTTTCAAATAGGCCTTACGGTAAACTGCATGAGCCACTGCTGCGATGGGCCCATGGTCGTGTACGGAGGGAGGCTGCTCATAGCTAGAAGTGCAGGGTGACGTTGCACATGGCCGAAGCGGGCCATAATGTCGTCTCGCCAATCATGAAGTCCGTCGACTGGCCCGACGGCATCGCCAGCAAAGGGAAGGCCAAGCAAGAACACAACGTCCTGAAGCGTCGGTGCAACCTCCCCGCACGGCAGGTGGAACGTGTGTGTCTCCGGTCTCCATCGGTCGACCAGGGCTGCTAGAAGAGACCTATCGAAACTCCACCTCCTCATCTCATCGGCCTCAGCAGCTCGAGCCTCCACAAGGCGACACAACGGGAGGAGGCCTGCCTCACGTAACCTGCACATAAAAATTATATGTTATTAACAAGCCATGTGTACTTAATTGGGAGACCTCGAAGAATCAACGGATACGTGGAACAGAACCGAGGGTCCACTGAAAGTAGACGTCTGGACGATCGCGGTCGATGTACGGGCAGAGTGGCGTTCTGCACCGCAATAGGTACGAACGGTGGTACAGATCGATCCCTCGATCAAGCAGCTCTGGTGTGTCGTCCGCCATCCCTGCATGACATTATCACAGTTAACACATATGACACATGCAAACAAAAAGTGAAAAAGTATACAACAATAAATTTAAGGTACAACAAGAAATGATCGAATTTGAAACATAAAGAATGCACGTACAACATGTAACTAAAATATATTCAAATACAAGACAGAGATTAAGAACATCACAGAACATTACATCCGCAAGATAGGTTGAAACAACAAGTTTGTTCACTTCAGTTACAACAAAGCAAAAACCGTACATTACATAATCTTAACCAAGCTTACTACACATCACTACACGACCGAACCACGAGGCACGCGTGCACGCCTTGGCCTGGTGGGCCTAGAAGTTGTCCCTTCCCCTGTTGGCGGGGTACCATCCAATCCGGATCCTGATGGCGGGGCTCCTGCTATTGTGGGCATGTCTGAGTCCTTCGGGCACTTCTTGTAAGTATGTCCCTCCTTGTCGCATTTGCTGCAATGTTTGTACCTTCCACCTGCTTCGGACTCATCCATGGCATTTCGAATACGTCCTGTCTTTCGATGCCCAGCCTTGTCTCTAATCTTACTTGGGTCTGGAATATAGCTAGGTTGCGGTACTGCACCTGTAAAATTCCCTGCTATGCCAAAACCATAAATTTCAAGTGACCATGTATGCAATATGGCTTCCTTGGTGAAATAGGGAGATACAAAAGTACGATCAAGTATTCCACACTCTGAGCTCGCTGCAATAACATGGGAACATGGTTTATGGTAGAGTCTTGGCTTGTGGCACGTGCATGCGCAATACCCATCGTCCTTAAGTATGCATTCTTGCACAACTCTTGTTCTATATATTCCACGCTTGGCCCTATCAGCACACAAGATTTCAAATCTCTCTCTAGTACCTTGAGTTATAACTCTATGGTCCTTTGCCTTCTTATGTTTTTCCTCCAGATAATTTGTCAACATATGTTCGAAGAAAACACCTCGCACTTGCATTGATAGGGCAGCGACTTGGTATCGGTCTCTGAAATATCTGCATGTTCCATGCAGGATGAACTCAACAATGGCAACCAGGGGAAGGTCTCTAACACCACGCATCACCCAGTTGTAAACTTCGGCCAAATTAGTTGTCATAATGCCGAACCGTGCTCCGCTGACATCATGCAGCAAAGACCACTTCTCCTTAGGCTCATTCTCTATCCAGTGCGAAAATTTTCTCACAGCAGATGCTAATCTTCTTCTGATGTCTGGACCATCTGTGGGCAGCGGTCTTAAGGACTCTGGACCATCCTCACCAACAGGTGCTGATCGGCTTGAGTGCTCTTCTATTTGCTTCGTTGTGAACTCGTCCAACCTCCTCCAAAGCTCGTTGAATTTTTTCTCTTGATTCTGTCTGCACAGCCTCTTGAATAGATCCATCAAGCTCTTGCGCTTAAACTGCTTGTAAAAATTAGCACCCATGTGACGCATACACCACCGACTTTGAACATCTGGCCAAGCTTTACCATATCCCATCTCTGCATCACCGTTCTTCAGATATTCAATTGCCCGAAGAAGGCCAGCGTGACGGTCATGAATTAGGCATACACCAGGCCTCATACCAACAATGCTAACCTTCACCTGCTTGAGAAACTAGTACCAACTATCGGTATTCCCGCTCTCCACAAAAGCGAATGCTAGTGGTAGAACTTGATTGTTCTCATCCACGGCAATTGCTGTTAGTATCTAACCTCTATATTTACCTGTCAAAAATGTCCCATCAATACAGAGTACTGGACGACAATGCACAAATGCCCTGATGTAAGCACCTAGTGCAAAGAAAGCTCGTTGCAAGACCAATACTGCACGGTCATTCTCCATGGTTGGGTATGTTATAAGATCTGTACATGTCCCTGGATTTCTTGCGGCTATGCATTGAAGAAGAGATGGTAAATTATCATATGAGGCTTTGAATGTGCCAAATCTCATCTCGATAATCTTCTATTTTGCCCTCCACACCTTAGCATATGAAATGGTGTATTATTGACCTTGGCTCGTATCCTAGATTATGCACAACATCTGAATACATCTCTGCAGCAATAAATGCAGATGTCATGTTTCTTTGGTACTTCTGTATACCTTCCAAGTGACAGTTGTGCTCAGTGACTATTGACACTTTCCAATAATCCTTCCACTTTCCCTTGAATGCATGCACCCTCCACGGACAACCATCGCTGGATCTCATGCACTTAACTTCGTATACACACTTTGTGGACTTTGCTACCCAGAACACCCTCTGCAGTGATACAGCCCAATGCTTGACTGCCTCCATCAATTCTTCCTTCTCTGCGTACATCGCTCCCTCGATTACCTCATTCTCCTTATACTCCCATGGAACATGGTATCCCTCTGAAATAGCAAGTCCAGAGAAGTCTTCATTAGACCATTGCCATGGATTCACATTGCATCCTTCCTCATCAGAAGATTCATCACCCTCCACTTCCTCATTCGCCGCATCTTCATTTTCCATTGCCTGAACAATGGAGTTGATCCTCTCACCCTCATCTGCCAAGCCTCTAGGCTCACTGGCTTCTCCTTCTCTTTCTGGTTCCTGCACATCATGTCCCTGTTCTTCTCCTTGCTGAGCATGGTCGTTTCCCTCTTCCATTTCAGCATCAGTCCTAACCATGCTTGTACCCTCCACATCTTGCAAGGTTGCATTGTCTTTATCGTGCACCTCCATAAAAATGCTGGGTTCCCAGCCCCGCTGCAATGCATTTTCTATGTACCATTTCCATGTTTTGGTGCAATCTACCGACATCAATTCCTAGAAGCATTCTTCGTTGCCATGGTTGACTACTACATTCACTTTTATTGTGTTAACCTCTGGGTTGATATGAAATGCCCTCATTAACTAGTTACACACTGACCAAAAATTTCTTTCCGTTGGCCTATCTATCCCCTTTAGTGTTGACCCAAATTCAGACAGATCTATACCATACGGGCCATATCTGACAGTGCCACTACCATGGAACAACCGAAACATTACTTTGGTTGACATATCTATTCAGAGAAAATATGATATTTATCACATTTCAAATCATGCAATCCATTGTTTAAAGCATAGCATAAACATCATTATTCCTAAACCCTAAATATATCTATTCAGAGAAAATATGATATTCGTCACATTTCAAATCATGCAATCCATTGTTTAAAGCATAGAAGAGACATCATTATTTCTAACATGAACTGCAATGCTCTAACATCATTATTTATAGATCTAATATACATACACTCACAGATCTACCCAGAGTCAACTAAAAACTAAACATCTCTAGTGCACATTATATTATACTAATGCATAGCAACAGACTTGTAATGTATGAGAAACTTACCTAAAAGCCGAGGTCTCAAACTGGCAGGGCTTCACCGTTACTTCCTTCCCCTCCCTCCTCTCTTCTTTCTTTTTTCTAAAAATTTTAGTGAATATAATGAAAATTTGAAGAGGGTCTGCCTATTTATAGAGTTGCCCCAAAAAACGCCCACTGTGTGGGCGTTTTTTGGGGGCGAGGGGGCCGCCTGCAAATGTGCGCGGCCGGCCTCGCCTGTTTTGCAGACGGCCCCCTGGAGCGCAAAAAACGCCCACGCAGTGGGCGTTTTTTGACTGCTCCGAGGCCCGCCCGCAAAACAGCGCGCACTTTTGTAGACGGCCCCCTCGCCATCACCCACAAAATCCGGCACCGGCGGCGGCCGGCTCTGTGCCACGTCACA